>JARFIW010000276.1:0-55562 GCA_036346225.1 Platerodrilus igneus
TTAGCAGCCCCCGGCTGCTTAAACTTTACGGTAACGTAATCACACACTTCTTTAATAACCATCCTCTCTGCCGTATAAACAGTAACATGTTAAAAAATGTTCCAATCCTGAAATTATTGAACTGTTTTCCAATCCTCAAGTTACTGAATTTATTTGAAATTACCAATAAAAAATTAATTAGCTGATTGCACGTTAAACGTATTGACTACCTAAAAAGTCGGTCCCAGGCCGCAACACAAATTGAAGGCAATCATTTTTTTAAACTTTAAAATTTTTACCTAATGTATTCAAACCAAATATTTCAAACATCGATAAATCAAAGTCACTCTTAATTTATGTCATAAATGTCAAACTTGAAGTTTTTACTATTTTGACATCGATCTTGGGTCATGGATCGAAACTTAAATAAATACGATTTTAAAAACTATGAGTGGTTTAATTCCCAACGAAGATTAAGAAAAATATTTTTGATGTAGTTTTCTCTTACGGTTGTATTAAGTTTTTAAACCCTGTGAAATAGTTTGCAGTAACAATATGTACACGTGTAACTTAGTTTTTTACATCTAAATTATATTTAACAAATTTCTGAAAAATGCATTTCTAATATTATTTTATTTTAATCTTAAAATTATTTCCATAATAAAGACATATCGTATTTAATGGCAATTGCAACGTATAGGCCATCATTAAAGTAACGAGAGTTAATATAATAATACAGAAATAATTACTTATTGGTGAGATAACTGAACTGGTAGTAGTATAATTAAATATATAATTACTGATAAACGAATGCGAAATTTATGTGAAATTTTAATAATTGTTCATTCTGTGCTAATTTATCTAATCAAAAACACCTATACCTTTTTTTTATCGATTTATTTCTTTCTAACTAAAAATTTTTTGCATAACCAATTATAGTTGGAAGGCTAATATTTGATACAATTACTGACTGACAAAATTGTTTCGTTGCAAAGAGAAACTTATTCAATGCAAAAATTTCATGTTTCTATTATTGAAAGTTCAAAGTTTGAGTTGTTATACAACGTATACGGTAAGGTTGATTACTCAACGCTATCAGTGCTTTTAAATCATTCTATATCAAGCTAAGTTGAGTGTCAATAATACACTTGTCTAGCCTGATATGAAATAATGTAAAAGTACTGATAACATTGAGTAATCTACCTTATGGTAAACGTTGTATAATAATTGAAGGTAAAAATTTTCAACAGTAAAAACACGAGCCTTTGTACCGGATAATTTTTTTTTACAAGAAAACAAGTTTGCTGGTCAATATTTTTATCAAATGTCAACTTTACAGCACAATTTCGGATGGATAAATTTTGAGTTAGAAAAAAATATATCAATAAAAGAAAGGCTCTGATGTTTTTTTATTAGATAAATTAAATCAGATTGAAAATTATTGAAATCTCGCATCTATCAATTTTTTTTTTGAAAGGGAAAAATTGCTGGTCGACCTCAATTTTTAATAAGTTCTTGGTCCCATATGGAGAACATCAAACTCGTTATTTTTTAATTTGATTCAATCGCAAGGTTAAGCTCAACATTTCGTATCCGCAATCTTGTAGAATACAATCCAGCTGTTATGAAACCTAGTTTTTAAAGTCACAAATAACAATTTAATCTTTCAAAAGCCCGTGTATACACCTTATGGTTCAGTTTCCAACTGGTTCCATACACACTGCGCGTGAGCATTGAAAGTTTTATTTCGATAAGACCTCCTCGGCTTGAACTGTCTTGGGAATTAATTTTTTTTAATCCGTTCACTTCCACTTCATGTTCGAGGCAAGCGGGCTGGTAAGTCGTTGACGGTGAGACTTCTGTTCAAAAACTTTGGATCCTTAATCTGTTTTTTATTGCAGCGCAAACACCCTGTAGGATTAACCACCCAATGGTGAGATAACCAGATCACAATGGTTGAACAACATCCATCCCATACCGCATTAGCTTGGGTCCGACGCCTTGTGACCATACCCCTGGAACATGTGCCATACCAACTTGAAGACCGTAGCCAACCACTAATGGTTAAGAGAGATTGACTTTTTGCAGCACCCCAAAGAGTCTATACACATTTTCTACTAGGACTAAGTCCCAAGCCACTAAGTAGTAGTTCGTAAGACTTGGCATCCCATTGTTAAAAATCGTAACCTAGTACTAACAAGTAAACTTTTTTATTTAAACCGTTTGATTCTTTAGAAATGATAATTGATTAAACCTGTATAATTAAGAATTTACAACTATAACTATTTTAAAAAGCTTTAAATTGAAGTGTGTACGTGATTATCAGATCTGATGCTCATTCAAGTCTTAAGAGACAAAAACGATCTATAAATAATAATTTTGTTTTATATCACTAAACTTTGTGAATTGATTTAATTTTTTGAAAAAAGTTATGTGTTATACAATGGATATTTTCTGATTCTAACGGGTTTAATTTTCTAAGTAAATTAAAAGTTATAAAAAATTCATTCTAATAAGGTTTCTATATCTACCATAAAACGCCCTATTTAGTATTTTCTAGATACAGTGACGTCCAAACTCACTTTATTTAATTTTCGGTTTAACGAAGAATATTTCCACCTCACCCTTTCTCATGATCTTCCAGAGATAATGGCCAAGCGGCAAGTTTTTACACCCCTAACTTAATTTTATTTAATTTTTAAAACTTATTTTGTACAATAGCGCATACAACGTCGTGGCGTTAAAAATAAATTTGCTACATTGGCATTCCCAACGTGGGGTTCGAAGTGTGTAACAACTTTGGATAGCTATAAAAATAAATTCGTTATAGCATTAATTTCACATTCGCTCATACTTACATAATCAAGGTTCAAAACTAACAGGTGTAGAAAACACTGTCTATAAAATTTGTAGTTAGATATTTATCTTCATAGGAAAAGCTTTGTATAGCAAATAAATGCTGCCAATAATCTTATACGTTTCACCATCATCAGGCAAATACTTATTAAATTTTAACAAATTTCATCCATTGAGCTGCTAAGGTAATCCGTGCGGATAAGGAAAAAAGTAGTAAAGTAGCAAATAAAGTTAACACGCACCGAGGAATCGAAGGGATTATTGCCGTGCTAACTAAAGGCGCCGTAGAGTGGAGTGGGTCACAGAAAAAAAAATTGGAAACCTTAAAAAATGAATTTATTATAAGCCTTTAGTTAAGGAATATGATATTTGTTCTGTTTATATGTAAATAATTTATAGCTAAATTTTATTTCTGTCGAGTTTGTTGAGTATTTTTAAATTTGCCGCGGTATATTTAAATTTATTAGAGTAAATTTCCCTTGGTTTACTTAAGCACGCGCCAAAAGTGCCGTGAGTGATAAACGTTATTCCGCATGTGCAAAGAGTGTAGTTTTCAACTAGAAAACACTCCAAGGAGAGAATCGTTTCGTCGTTCGAACACACCGCATCGCTTTTACACGTTCTGCATAGAATAAAATGTGAACTGCTTTTCTTTAAAACCGCTATCGTTATAAATGTGCTTCGCTTCCCCCGTCAAAGGAAGAGTCGTATTTGTTTCATCGTTTTTTTCGTCTGCACGGTTGCATAATTAACAAGGTGCGTACTTTATAGTAAACGCTTTGCTTTGATTGACTGATTAAGAACATTTAATTATTTGTTGTTTGGTTAAATATCAATTTAAATTTATATACACTCCACATTTTCTACCAAATGAGCTATTCGAAATTTATACCGCAATTATTTTACATTTGGTTGACTTCTCGCCGGATTTGAGTAAACATCAAGCTCAGATAATTGATTATACCGCTCATCAAAGTATTGACAGCTAATTAACATAATTTGTATTGTTGAGTTTACGAGCATTTCTTATATTCCGTGCAATAGATTTACGTTTGTTATCGCCGCTAAGCTATTAAAATTGTCAAGTTTTCGTTCTTATCTCCTCTGCGTTTGTATTCAATTTGTATTTAACTATGGCAGAAAAGTTAAAACGTAATTGTTTGCTACGTAAGATCGCTATCAATTCGCTAGAAGAAATGTTTGAGATTGCTCAAAGATGTACAGTTAAAACCGCTTCTTTGGATTTATTTTGCGCTTAGTATGAATCTTTGGAAACCGTCAAAAAAAATTTCTTCGCACATTACAATTGGATAGTGGGTGCAATTTCTTCCGCCGGTGACGCTGATGAAAAATTTGAATTGGAAGATGCTATCCGTAGACGTTTTGACAACAACTATTTTCAAATAAAAGCGCTATATTTCAAGCTGTTTACCAGCCAATTTTTGCCTCAGGCTGAGTTATCCCCGCCGCTAGATACTTTAAGACCAAAAGTTTCATTACCCTCGCTGTCGCTGCCTACGTTTGATAGAAAAAGTTGTCTGTTTGAAAGTTTTATTGATCGTTTTGACAGTTTAGTTCACCTTAATAACGATTTGTTGGACGTAAATAAATTTTCGTATCTTTAATCAGCACTAAAAGGCTCCGCCTTCCTAACCATTAAAAACTTTGACCTTACAGAAGCCAATTACACTCTTGTATCCACAAAATTTCGTGAAAAATATCGTAATATTCGTCATATTATCTCTGCTCTATGGAACAATATTGATAAATTTCCTAAATTAAACTCCGATAACCCCGTCGGTTTGCAAAAATTAGTTGATACCTTTGTCGATAATTTACAAGCGCTTAAAAAATTTGATTTGCCCGTGGAGCAATGGCATTTCATTCTTGTACAAATGATATTAAACCGCTTGGATGTTCACACTGCTCATAGTTTTGAAATGCATCAAGATATGACCGCTATCCCATCTTATAAAAAGTTAACTGCTTCTCTGGAAAATACGTGTAAATCCTTATCGAATTTGTCGGTAAATCATAAAACTGATTTAAACAAAGTTATTCATTTCAGCAACCCGTCTAAGCCTCGATCCGCCGTTTACATGTTAGTACAAACAAAACGTAGTGTTAATAAATCTCCGCTTTGCAACCAAGGTCACAATCTTTATCGCTGTAATGATTTCGTTAAACTTTCGTCGCAAGATCGCTACAACTTTGCAAAAAACCAACATCTGTGTATTAATTGCCTTAGTAATTCTCACATTTTAAATAGATGTAAGTCTTCTTTTTCATGCCGCCAATGCAATCAAGGTCATCATTCGTTATTGCACTTCGATCGCGTTTCGTCTAAACCCGCTTTCGCTGCTAGTAGCCAGGCTCGCGTGAGCCCGGACACCGTCGCCTCTAAGGTATCACCGCGTACTATTCCCGCTATTCAAGACCGCTATAAGACTTCCGCACTTCGTGCCTCTGAAGAATCATCGACTTCGTTTAGCTGTAGTGGTCCGTCTACTTCGAATGTCGTTTTATTTAATTCTTTAGCTAAACCTTCAGTTGTTTTACTTTTCACCGTTTAAGTGGAAATTGCTGATTGCTCTGGTTCTTTGCAGCAATTTCGCGGTTTACTAGATTCGGGCAGCGTAACTTCTTTTATTTCGCAAAGTAGTGTGAACGTTTAGGTTTTCGTACTACTCCACATTCTCTTACCCTTAGTGGTTTAGGTTCCATGCGCTCTGCTGCTCAGCATGGCACCGTCGCCGTTTTGCTCAAACCAATCGGTGTTTCTTCACCGACTATTAATTTTCAAGCTGTAGTACTTCCCAAAATTTGTGAAAATTTACCTACTTGTAATATTTCTTTACAACATTTCAATCATCTGGCTAACCTCAAGCTAGCTGATCAGCTCTTTGCTCAATCTGGACCCATTGATTTCTTACTTGACGCGGATATTTTCCTACAAGTGTTATTAGACGGTTGCATCCAGGTGCTAGCGATCAACCTGTTGCTATTAATACCATCTTCGGATATGTTTTAATGGGAAACATACCTTCCTCGCCTGCTTCTGAAATAACTAGCTTGTTTTGTATGACAGATTCTACTTCCCCATTGGAAAATATTGTCGCTAAATTCTAGGAAGTCGAAGCTGTCCCCGCCGCTCAACCTTTTACGCCTGAAGAAACTCTTGTTGAAAAACATTTTGTCGATACATTTCGCCGCAATGAACAAGGTCGCTATGTCGTCTCATTGCCGGTTAGAGATCAGGAACCATTTTTTCCAGATAGTTGTGATCTTGCCTTACAACGATTTGTCGCTTTAGAAAATCGTCTACTTAAGCAATCTAGTGTTTACGAACAATACGTTTCGTTTATGCGTGAATATCTGGATTCTCAACACATGCAATAGATATTATAATAATTATAATATCAAAGAGAATGTTTAGAAGAATCTCTTATAAAACAACATTTATTCACACCATCCCGTAGGATTTTCATCATACAACAAAGACTGCTAAAAATAATTAAGCGATACCCAAATTTTAATTTTGATTTTAATATTTATATGAGATAAAAATTAAAAAAAGCATATCGTAGGATGTTTTCAGTCACCTAGTTAATATACTCGTCCTTGCCCTTTAAATACGAAATATAATTAAAACAATTTTTATAACTATATTTAGATAGCTAAGAGTCTATAAGCACCACAAAAATAACAAGAAAATTTATATAATAGTATACAACAGCCTTCCAGAAAACCTTCTATCAGCGGAAGTGCATCCCCACTGCAGTATGTAGAATCTAAACAATAACACCATTATAAGGGTATAAGGTTCCTCCTATCTTACTCTGGTTTACCACTGTGTGACTTGAGAACAATCACATAATTATATTCTGTATACTTAACTATATTTTATAGTTAAAACCTGAGTAGGCGAAATTTTCCACACACAGAGATCAAATGTAAACAATATCTTTCTAGCTAATTTTAAAATAATAATACAGGACTTTAAAAGCGATTTATAATTGCTTGATTTTAAGGGCATATTTCCCATAGAAATGCACAACAGTCTTAAATCCGAACGCAGTAGTAATAATTGATGAAAAAATAAAATTCAAGTCCGTTGACGATTTGAATCGTTAACGCTGGAATCAAAGAAATACCTAACTTTTCCAAGTGGTACTATAATTTGACACTTCCTGAATACACTAATTATCTGTATCACTAATATTAACTAAACCACATCCTTATACCTCACTCGAGGAAAATCAGCACATTAATGGATTTTAGTTGCCGTGAAACTTTCCTTGCCAATAAAACCGTATCCACAAAATTCATTAATTATGTATATTCACGTGAAATAAATTAATAGCGGCAACATAGCGTGTTTAAATTTTGTGATGTCACAGCGAAATTAACGTAAGCTAACAAGGATTGAAATAACAAACTCTATCATTTAAAGCGCCTGCACAGAATAAAATCTCAATATTTTATGCACCAGCACTGCGAAATCAAATTCCGCAAATGAACTTAAAAAAACAAACAAACACACACTTAGGCGAAAGTCGCGAACTAACACCTTACAAGTAATTTTTCCAATGCTCCACCCGAAGGTACTACATTGGCCAGGAGGCGAGTTTTTTGTTGCCTGAAAATTTAGAATTTTGCCGAACCCTTGCCGTTCCAGACAAGGTATGGATCTATAACGTGCGTGACAACACTCACACACGGGACCTCCATTTAACCTCTCATCCGAACGAGGGCGTAATTCTTGTGAAAATGCTCACCTGCCACTTTTCAAGCCATCGGGATTCACGTCGGGATTCGAGAACCCAGGACCTTGGGATCCGTAGTCTTACGCTTACTACATTGATCCACGGCGACGCCTCGCGAACTAACACCAGGCAACGCGCCCTAGGCAACTACTCAGAAAGCAGTCCGAATTGCAAAGTGATTCTCTCTAAATGTAAATAATTACAGAGCATTGAGCAATTGTCCGCGCGGGTGTAACAAAAGGTTAAGGCATAATCACGGCATAGCCATTGCCAAAACTGTCCATTAATATACAGCGTCGGTATCGATGTCAGCACATAAATCAGTCATCACTGACACCCACATTTTCGTTCTCGCGTCTGCTTCTTGAGATCGACCTAACTTCGGGTGAGGCATACTTATTTGTCTTAATATTAAATAAATAAGCGTTTACCTATGCAAAACACATTCCATGCTTTGATCAAACTCGAAGCAAATTCAGCGCCTGCATCTAAGGGACAGTGGGGCTAGGGCGAGACATGGTAGAGAGGCAAGAACGGGTGCCCCTGTGGTTCGTATTGCCTAACGCGTCAAACTTCTAGTCCGACACCTCTCCGTCGCTTAAATGTCGTTGACGAAGTGGGTTGCATTGCAAGTTAAGTTTAGTGCGTGTTACTATTATTACGGAGTTGCTTTGTAGTTATGACATACACCTGAAACAAGTTGTGAGTGGTCTTATTCCCCTATAGAGAAATCATTATGTACCAACTACAGGTAAAGATTAATTTTTTAATATTCAAGAGTGGTTTTAAAGATAGAAGAATTTTCGTTGAAGAATATGCCATGGAGCAGGATGGGGTACCCAGTAGGTGGACAAGAAGCGGTAAGTAGCCCGTTTTACCGCATGTGACTGAAACATTTTTAATTAGAATACGCATTTCTTTTCAGAATGGTGAGAAATTTTAACCGCAAAACTAACAACGGGCAGTGGCCAGAAGAAGACTCAAAAATGCAATTACAGCTGCCTTGGAAAGCAAAATAAGCTACTGCTTAACTGAAAAACTAATTGAAGTTTTATAAGCTACCATAGAAAGAAAAGAGAGGTTAGTCCGAGATTCTGGTAACATGATTGCCTCTAATACCAAAGTCGACAGTATTTTTCAAATGAAAAGGAAGCTGAAATTGTAGATTACAACTATTGATTTGAAGTGTCAGCTTTTTAGACAAACAACTTAAATTTAAAGTCTTATCATATGAATCAGTAAAAAAACCCTTCATTTAATGTTAACAACAGAGAGGTTGGAAAAGATTAGTTTTCAGTTTTTGAAATGCCATCCTGAACCTTCTATTAGAAAATCTGAAAACATCTCGGCTGCAAGGGCTGCGATTGTTCCAAAAATGAAATGCAAAATTACTGAAAAAACAAAAAGAAAGCAAGTGGATGCCTCATCTATGGGGAAACGGGGATCAACAATTACAGTATACGTTTGTTTCAGTGCAATCGGTCAGTATATGCCACTAATGTTGGTATTTCTTCGAAAAAGGTACCTGAAGTAACTACAGTGATTGAGGATAGATAAGTACAGATCTGTTCATAAAATGCTTTTAGAGGTTTATATTGTTCAATGGAGCAACAGAAAAACGCCCTGTGCTGCTGCTTCTTGATGGGTGTTCAAGGCATACTAAAAGTATAGTGCTAAAATTGAAATAACTTTGTTCCCATCCCACGCAGCCCATCTACTGCATCGCGTAGATTTAGCTTATATTAAGCTTTTTAGCGTGTATTATGAACAAGCCGTAACTTCTTAGCTAAAAATCTAATCCAAGACTTGTAATGACAACGATTGATGTTGCTGAATTGTTTGGAAAAGCTTTTATACAAGCTGCGAGCATGAGTACGTCAGTGAACGGTTGTAAGATATACAGAATATACCCGTACGACCCCTTTGTTTATAAAACAAGTGACAATCAATTCTTCTACTATTAATATTCAAATAAGCAATGACAAGCCACCTGAAATTAATTACACCAACACAGTCATAGATAGACAAAGTGAATCAAATAATAACAATTTGAACAGAAACTCACAATATTTAAATTTATAACTTACTACTCAACCTGGTTGTTCACATTAGCCTGATAAGCAAGAACGCCATCTAGTACCATTCACACTCCCAACAAAAATCACATCTACATTTGTTAGTCCAAAATAATTGCTTGCAATACCCACCACAACGAAAAGTAAAAGGACGTCTAAAAAACGAGGGAAAGCTTTTTGCCTTAATAAGCAGAACTGGAGTAAAGAATAAACAAGAAGTACTCCGAAAAAAAGAAAATCGGCAAAAGTGGAGATTCGAAAGCTAAAAATTAACACAGGCAATTTAAAAATGAAATCATCATTACTAGGTTTTCAGTCCTGAAACTGGTTAGGCGCGTACCATCGTTGTTTTCTATTCTAAACTAACCTACACATTTTCCTGAAATATGCACAGTCTGCATCTATCACTATTTGATCTAGGTCTACATCCACTGCCTTTTTCTATCTCTGCTTGTAATATATCCCATACTATTCCCCAAAAATCCCTTAGAACGTATTCTGCTCTTCTATTTCTTCTATTTTTTACCACAGATATTCTTGTTCCGATACTATTTGTACAACCTATTTGTTATTGATTTTGACTGTCCATGCTATCATCTTCATACATCTGAAGCACAGCATTTCAAAAGGCTGCTACCGTTTTTCTGTTTGATTTTCCTACTGCGCGTATTTCATAGGCATACTGTACTGTGCTCCACACATATGCTTTCAACAATTTTCTTCTTGTTTATATGTTTGTTGTCTTTCATCATATGCGCTGTTTTTTCTTGTTAGATGCAGGTCGTCCCTCTTCTATTGTTTTACAATTATATACCCTATTTCTCCGACATTCAGTGGTTGTGAAGGGAAGTAAGCAGCCTGTTGCTGCCAAGTTCCCCCAGCACTTGAACACTTACTGCTTAATATTTTTTCCAATATATCTTTTCGCACAGTCAACAATAGTTGCATATATTTCACAACCAACACCTGTAGTTGTTTATGATGATTATCAGATTTATCTGTGCTTATTTTTTCGTCATTAGGTTTTTCGACTCAAAACTGGTTGGGCACGTACCTGCACTTATTTATATTCTGAGCTAGTCTACACAGTTCCCCAAAATTCTCACACAGCCTGTATACAGCTCGCTTCCCTTTCTATTGTTTTCTAATTGAATGCCCTATTTCACCGAGATTGAGTGAAGGAGGTTAAGCAGCCTGTGGCTGCCAAGATCCCCAACACTTAGACATTTGCCGAATAAATAGTTTTCCAGTAAATCCTTTCACACAATTAACATTATTCGAGAATATTGCCCAAACAGTATCTGTAGTTTAACGTACTTTTTTCGTCATTAATTTATCCATCTTGGGACTGGTTGGATGCGTACCTCTTTTATTTCTATTCTGAGCTAGCCTACACATTTTCCTGAAATTCCTAAAGCCTACATCTATCACTATCTGTGTGCAGTAGTCTAACCTAGGTCTGCCTCTTTTTCTCTTTTTTCCTATCTCTGCTTCTAATATATTCCGCACTATTCCCTCATGCGTAGTATGTGGCCTATCATTCTATCTCTCCTATTTTTTACCGTTTATAATATATTTCTTTCTTTCACTACCATTTTCAGTACCTCTTCGTTCTTAACTTTATCTGTCCATGATGTCTTCATCATAAGTCTGTAGCACCACATTTCAAAGTCTTCTACCTTTTTCTTGTCCGTTTTTCCTACTGTCCAAGCATCACAGCCGTACAGTGCCGTGCTCCACACATGTTTTAAGTAATCTTTTCCATCTTTCTATGTTTCTTGCTTTTGAACACAGTGGTTGCTTTTTCTTGTTAAATGTAACACGACCTTGTGCTAATCTTTGATTTATATCTTTTGCGCTTTTTCCATCTTGCGTTATTTGGCTTCCTAGGTAGC
This sequence comes from Platerodrilus igneus, assembly GCA_036346225.1. Lineage (NCBI taxonomy): Eukaryota > Metazoa > Arthropoda > Insecta > Coleoptera > Lycidae > Platerodrilus > Platerodrilus igneus. The sequence continues at coordinate 11,572 of JARFIW010000276.1, forward strand.
AAAAATCCTTAACCTCTCGTAAGTTCGTGTTACATATTTGTATTCTTGCTTTTGATGTATTTTTCCCTGCTTTGCATACTAGTACTTTAGTTTTAGTATTGCTAATATTCATACCGTATCTCTCTGTTAGAACCGTTTCCATTTCATTAAGAGCAGCTTCTAACTCTCCCTTGCTAGATGCTAAAACAGCTATATCATCTGCAAATCTAAGCATATCATTTTTTTTGTCTCTGCATAGTAATTTCAAATGTCTTCCTGCACTTGACAGTATTCATTGCCTCTTCAACGTACAAGTTAAAAATTAATGGGATAAGGCACATCTCTGTCTTACCCCTTTTCTAATCTCCACTTCTCTACGTTCCTGTTCTAATTCTATTACTGCTGTTTGCTCTTTGTATACGCTGTCACGGTAAAAATTCGATATCTAATCGATATAATGGGTTCCTTAACGTTACGATGACAAATAGTGCTCCGGAATAGCTCAGAAAAGACTCATCAAGGCGGTGGGTAAAGAATCGCATTCAGGGACCATAAGGAACCACTAGAAAGGTCCAATAAGTCAAAACTAACTATTTTATTAATGGGCGCCAGGAACAGGAGCAAGCAGTATCAACGAGAAATGTTCCACTATTCTCGGGCGAAACCCCAGGTAACTCACTATATCAATAAATTAACAGGGCACAGAATTAAACCCGAATTTATTGAAGTAACTACAATGCCAAATATGAAATCGAACACATAAATATAAATTCCACTAAAACAAATAACTCTACAAATAATCATACATACAAGATTCAAACCTAAATGATTCAAGAGAAAATTAACCAAGCTAAGTGCTCACAATAAGCAAATATATGTTTACTCCAGGTGATTGCATAAATAATATTTAACAGTAATAACGCAATGGTGTTCAGAATATCCGGGCACGAGCCCATACGCAAAAATAATTCGTACTAAGTAATAATCGGGTACGCAGACTTGGTGGCCACTAAGTACGCTGTAACCGCATAACTCAAGTGAGTAATAATTTAACCAAGGGTCTAAGCTCGTGACTAGATTTACAATCAATATGTATAAATCGCTGGAACGCATTAACTAGTTGTTAGCATTAATCATAAGAACATAGCACTTACTAAGGAAGCATTCAAACATTAATACCTCAATAATTTTATCATAAATATAGATTTTACGTTAATTATCGCAACCCACCTTACACACAGGTGTAAGTATGGTTGCATGCAAAGCAAAATAATAAGAGGGTGAATAAGGTTTCATACACAAAAGTAATAATCCAATAATCTCCACAGAACATACACAACACACTTAAATAAGGAAGTATACGACCTCAAGAAGTAATTCCAATGCACCAGTAGCAGTCAAGGATTCCAAATCCAACTTAACGGGATTACAGCAATTACAGATGGTCACCCAAAATCGCTTCAGGTGTAATATTCATCCACGGATAACTCCAACAGGTTTCGATTAATATTTCGGTAGTCCCGCAGATGGAACTTATTGTATCAATAATTAGTTCTTCGTCGGGAGCTTCAATACCATCTATTTCAGTAAGTTGTCGAGTCTGGATAATCGTAATACCACCAGAACGATTACTTAAACAAATCTTCACAAATGTGCGTCTACTTAAATTGGAACTGCTAAACCTAAAATATGTAATTACTCTTGGACTCGCACGCAGACGTAGACGTAAATTTGGACTTAAATTTGAACTTGAATTTGAACCCTAAAATTCATGTAACACATAGAACAAGAAGTGCTACAAAGCAATTTCTTACCACATAACAATGTGGGTAGAATATAACAAATATCACAAAAATGTGCTTCTCTAATTGAGCGTCAAAACGACGTGAAATCCGCCAAAGGCGTAATAATTAACTTTCTTTCTCACAAACACCAGAAAGATTAATTTTATCCAAGGTAGTAAGCTAGAATCCGCTACAATAAGCGATATAAATTTTGCTAACGCACCAAGTTCGTCGTTTCGATTCGAAGGCTGGATCAAGAAGAAGAACGAGCCACCACATGGGCTCGTTATCACCCTTAGGTGAGATAACATTTTCCCACAATTAAACCACTTTTTATGAACAAAAGCAAATTGATGTGCATTACATTAATACCGTGCTACAATAACAACTTGACAAATGTCAATTCAGTGAAATATCTAACCAAAGGAGAGATTCAAAGGCTTCTAACCACAGAGCATTATGTTAAAAAGATGCTAAAAGTTGCAATGAGTTATAAAACTTAGAACGGGACGTTCCAACGCTATGTACTATTCGTCTATCCCTATAACTGATTACAACTTTTTTGAGTATTTCGAACATTTTTTTCCATTTCACATTGTCGAATGCTTTTTCCAGATCTACGAACCCTATATACACGCTTTCCTCTTTTTCTCTTGTTTTCTCCATTATCACTCTCAGAGCTAAAAAAGCCCCCGTGTTCCTCTGTTTCGCCTAAACCCAAATTGGTCTTCTCCTAGTATTTCTTCCGCCTGTTTTTCCATTCGTATTTGCACAATTCTAGTTAATATTTTTGACACGTGTGCTGTCAAACTTATTGTTCGAAAATTTTCACATCTATCCGCGCCTTTCTTTTTTGGTATAGTTACTATGATGCTGTGTTTGAAATCTTTGGGTATCTCGCCTGTCTCATACATATAGCTTACAAGTTGGACGAGACGTTCTGTTACTGCTTCTCCAGCGGCTTTTAGAGTTTCTGCTTGCACCTTATCTGTACCCGGCGCCTTACCATTTTTCAGACTCTTTAATGCTAATTCAAACTTATCTCTAAGTATAGGATATCCCAAGTCATCATTTTCAATGTCTGATTCCTGTTCTAATGCAGTTAGTTCCTCTTCTGCATATAAATTCCCTATATATTCTTACCATCTACCCACTTTCTCTACATTGTAACATGTAAAAATTCCGAACTGAATTATTCATTAACATTACTGCTACAAGGTCGTTATATTAGCATTTATTTATTTAACGCTTTACCCAATATGACTTCCAATACATTTGTATATTTAGTAAACCAATAAAATTAAAGCATTTTATTAATATAGCTGATAACACCATAACAAATCTTGCGCGTACTCCCTACTCGTAAGTGGAATATCTATGATCCTCATGTTGTTGGTCGACTTGTGTGACATGTTCACTTTTTGTTCTCTCCTCGAGCCGCAAGGTCACTTCTCTGCGATAAAAGCAGACGACGTGTTACAGGAAATTAAGTTTTCCTGGCGAAAGCGCCGAAACAAGTAAAATTTAATCTTACAGTTATGAAGTAATTAATCTTTACAACGATTTGTTTTATAGGTAATTGATTACGATTTCTTTTAATAAAGTATATTGCAGTGCAACTTCAGTAAATTTCAATGCAACTTCCGTAATTTTCAATGCAACTTCAGTGATCAGCAAAGGTTCTAATAGAATATTAAGATTATTCTACTTAGTTGATGTGTAAATAAATTATCTACATGGAAATACATTATTGCATGTATAAAATATTTGAATTTCTTGTGAAGTTCCCGTAGCGCTACTTCGAACTATTAAATATAAATGAATATTGTTAAATAAAATACACATTTCAATTAAAATTCAGTAGACATAAAAAGCTAATTTTACATCCCCAGAGTAACATAATAATTATATTCATAAGCATTTTTCTTTGTTGAGTTGCATTAGCATGTACATAATTGTTTAAAATGAGAATATAGAAACCTTTTTTTCTTTAGTTCATTTTTTTATGAAAATTTAATTTTCCCGAAGATTTTATGACTGTTAAAAGAATTAATATAACGATTCAGTGATAAGTATTTGAAACAAAATTAAGGACTTCGTATAGTCACAGGATTATTGAATAAATTACATGTTTGCTACTAGTAATTGTGTTTCAGAGCCATCCTAGAGCTTCCTTAGAGCAGAAAAAAAGTAAGTAACATATTTGTGACAATCAATCTTGTATTTAAAGTGGTTTGTGATAATATAGGTTTTCAAATTTTTCCTTTAAGCAAATCCATTTAGTCAATTGCTTTATAAAAATCTAGGTGGCGTTCATTATTCTTTTTTTTTTAACTTTAATTAAACCCACTGACCCAATCTCATGCGACCTTGGGTTAAAAGCTCAACTAGCTACAAGTCATAAGAGTTTTCTTTTTTTAAAAGCCGCTTGTCATCCAACCTTACTCTGGGCTTATTACTATTACCAGAATTCTCGATAGGCATAGAAAATCAACCACGATTTTTTTGATAACTTACTACCGCCCATGGTCTGGGGCGTGATCGAAGGTTGATTAGAAAATTTTACATTACAACATTTTGTATAATGGCGTTTCCTCCCGCGTCCCTTATATTTTTGCTATACGGTTATATATCCCTAAAATTGATTATAATTAGTTTGTATGCCTTATCTCTCTTTCCCACTTCCATCTTAGTTTGTACCTCTTTGCACTTTTCATCAATCCATTGTTCTTTAGCTTTCCTGCATTTGCGAATAGTTTCCCATTTTATGGCTTTGTATCTCTGTTTTCCTGTTTCGTCTGATTTACTTTTGTATCTTCGTCTTTCCTCTATTAAATTCGGGATATCCTTTGTTATTCGTGGTTCCTTATTTTCTTTTTGTGTTACCCCAGAATATTTCTGGCCGCCATGTCGAGGCTGAATTTAATGTTATTTCATTCTGTTTCTACTTTCTTACTAAAAATGAAATATGAAAGCAATATTTGGAAAAGAAGCGCCTCCATGGAACGAAACGTCGGATAATTGACTCACCTAAAGGAAGTAGTGATGGGGAAGATAATATCTCCATATCTTTAACGTATTGGCTATATTTCCAAACGCTAGAAGTTTAGATAGGCGGTTCAGTTTATGGACGGCGGGCTAATCGTAGCCGTGCCGGTGTTGAAATTGATAATGATGATGCAAAACACATCTGTTCGTTGTGTGACTTTGACCATTAATTTAGTTTTTCTTGTTAACTTTTACTTTTCCTTTAATATAGGTAACTCGTAACCTTACATTTTTTTTTAATCGACTATATTAAGCGCCCTATTTTTTCAAGAGTAATTACTACTCTTCCAAATTTAATTAAGAGTGATTCTTCCTATGGCAAATATTTCAATGATAAACAACTAACAGTTCTTTTTGTGGTAAAGAAATGTGCGTAACGACGGAACTCCCAATTCTATTTTCAATCAAAGTACCTTGTCTTGCCCAACTTTTTTTAATATTCTTGTCGGATACAGTAATCCACAAAGAGGTATTGTAACAAATACAATACGCACGCCCCTGCGCATAGTGTACGTTCCAGACGGATCAAGGCCAAGCGCGCCTAACCATCAGTCAGTCCGTCGAGTCCATCTATACAGGGTGCCCTATTTCTTACACGTTGTATGGGTAACTCTGTTATTTGTGACATTAGAGAAAAGGTTAAATGGGAAAACTAGTGCAGTTTTTAATGCCGGTTCAGCCATGAAGAGATAATTAACATACAGGGTGTAGCAAAAGCGTTATACCAAAATAACGAAATTTTGATCTTTTTTGTTTTGCTTCGTGGCTCATTTATTGTGATAGATACAGTAAAACGTTGTAGATCTTTTTTACATTATTTTAAAAGGAGAATAAGATAAACATTTCGCGTTTGTAGATTTAGAAAAAGCATTTGATAGGGTTAATTGGATTGTTATGTTCAGGGTTTTGCAAAAATAGGAATCTCTCATAGGGATAGAAAATTATTTACAGTCTATATAAAACCAAAGCGTAGTAATTAGATTTGATGAAATAGAAAAGGAAGCTAAGATTAGAAATGGTGTTAGACAGGGTTGTATACTGTCTCCCTTGATTTTTAATGTTTATATTGAGGAAGCTTTAAACTTAGCCAGAGAGAAAGAGATAGGTATTAGTGTACAGGGACAGAAAATAGACATGTTACGTTTTGCAGATGATATAGCCATTATAACAGAGTCTAGAAAAGAGTTAGGAGAGTTTTAAATATTTTAGATGAGATACTACGGAGTAACTATAGTATGAGAATTAACTCAGTAAAGACAAAGATAATGACAAGTGAGTTACAGCCTAGTTCTAAACCAAAATTAAAAATAGGTAATACCGAGTTAGAGGAGGTAGATGAATTTTGCTATTTAGGTAGTATAATTACAAAGGATGAACGTAGCAGAAGGGATATAGTAGCTAGAATAGCTCAAGCTAGAAAAATGTTTTTAAAAAAGAAAGACTTACTAATAGCTAATAGTATTAGTTTAGATAATAGAAAAAGTTTCTTAAAGTCGTACGTATGGAGCGTTCTACTATACGGTAGTGAGGCTTGGACAATTAAAGAAGTAGATAAGAAAAAGGTAGAAGCTTTTGAAACTTGGTGTTATAGGAGAATGTTAAAGATTAGTTGGACAGATAGAGTAATAAAACGAGGAAGTTTATAGAAGGATAGGTGAGGATCCCTGTATGTGGAAACAATTGAAGGTCAGGAGAGATAGAATAATAGGGCACCAGTTAAGACATGAGGGACTATTTAGTAAAGTCTTAGATTATAGACTACCAAATAAAAATAGAGTAGGAAGGCCTAGACAAAGCTATATTAGTCAAATTATTAGAGATTTAGGTTGTGAAGGGTATGTAGACCTTTTTAGACTAGCTCAGAATAGAAAAGAATTTAGAGCTGCGTCAAACCGACTTTAAGTAAGTTCGAAAACAATAAAAAAAAAAAAAAATCAGTTAACTAAATGTCACCAGGACAAAACTCACAATTAGTTAGCGGTCTGGCATATTGGTAGCGATTCGTTGCTTAAGCCTTACCATAACATATAATTTAATAAACGTCACCATGACATAACTCACAATTAGGTAGCGGTCTGGCATGTGGGTAGCGTTTCGTTGCTTAAGCCTTACCATAACATATATTTTAACACTTTTCTTTTTTGAAGGTTATATTTCATTTCCTTATAAATGGTAAACATGTAAACATGTTAGAGTTCTTTAACAACCATCATGTTGCTAATATCTATGTAAAGTCAGATGGATAGGAAAAAGATAAAAGGATATAGGAAGACCTAGACCAAACTATATTAGTCAAATTATTAGAAATTTAGGTTGTGAAGGGTATGTAGAGCTTTTTAGATTAGCACAGAATAGAAAAGAAGTTAGAGCTGCGTCAAACCGACCTTAAGTAAGGTCGAAAACAGTATGATGATGACCTAAATTTTTTTAATTTTGTTTGACTTACATGCATTTGTATTTGGTTTACGTTCATTAAAGTTTAACACAAAATAATATCTGTTGATTCAGTCCATGAGAACCCATTTCAAATTAAATAACTTAAAACCACGCTATAAAAGTGTTGTCCTACGTACGGGCATTAGATTAATCGCAGATGTTTTTGTGTCGTTGTTAACAGGTGTGAGTCGTAAACAACTTGAACGTTCGCGACCGGGGCCGTGCCGTGTCGGTTGATAGGTTAATGTTTTCGGTTTCGATTGTTATTGTTTATGTTATGATGCAATTTTGAAAAGTTTTGTGTGTGTGTGACTCAGAAAGTTATTGATGCAATACAGTGTTTGAAATTTGGATACGCTTGCTGGCATTCTGTAAGGTACATTTGGATGTTTTGAATAAAAAAAACTGTAAGTACGCTTTACTTATTTGTATACACACATAATTCATCACGGAGAATCAAGAAAGGTATTTGCTTCGCTCTACTACAAGTAGAATTGTTCGCAAGCAGAATTCAGTAAGAGACCTTGCTGTGGAAATTTTAGAAACAGTTGTAAGCAAAGTGTTTGTTCGAGAATCCGAAATGACTAAACAACGTGGTTTATAGTAATGAACAGTTCCAAGAATTGCGGGGCGATTGTCAATTGCGCAAGAACCAATATCGGCTTCTGTTATTAGCGGTAATTTAGCAAATTGCGCTACGCGTTTTGATAGTTCGAAAGATTTGGACATTAATGGATTTATTGATGCGGTGATCGTTTACAAAGATTGTTTGCGAGTCACTGACGAAAACGCAGCCAAAGGGTTGTCAATGTTACTTGACGGATTTGCTTCGAAGTGGTATCATGGTGTTGAAGATACCGTGCAATCTTGGGATATGGCACTATAATTGCATAGAACCACTTTTTGTCCACAAAAGCCGCCATACAGGATGTATCGTGAATTGTTTGCGGTAGAACAAGATCTTTATACACCTACGGACGGTTTTATTTGTAAAGCGCGATCAATTCTTGCACAATTTTGCATAACAAAGTTCAAGAGTCAATACCGCGCGATAAAGTTAACGATTTTAATGAACTTTTGTCTCAATCGAGATTGGTAGAAGAAAGTTTTGAACGACATTAGTCAGAAAATAGTACTAAACGTATTCGTTGTCATACAAAAAGTGAATGTTAAAAGCTTTTGTCGAAAAATAGAAATAGCGACTCTGTAATAGTTGTTAGTGGTATTTCGCGACAGGACAATTCGGGAATTAAAAAAAACCTCGGGTTAAACTAATTGTGTGTTATGGTTGTGGTAAACAGGGATTTATTCGTGCAAACTGTCCTTCCTGTAAAACCACTGATCCCGCTGTACTAGAATTTTAGGCGTCGCCGTGGATCAATGTAGTAAGCGTAAGACTACGGATCCTAAGATCCTGGGTTCGAATCCCGACACGGTCGACTGCTTGAAAAATGGCAGGTGAGCATTTTTCACAAAAATTACGCCCTCGTTCGGATGAGAGGTTAAATGGAGGTCCCGTGTGTGAGTGTTGTCACGCACGTTAAAGATCCCTACCTTGCCTGGAACGGCAAGAAAAACTCGCCTCCTGGCCAATGCAGTACCTTCGGGTGGAGCATTGGAAATATAAATGCAATGTACTAGAATTTCTTAGCATGGACGCTTGGATTTCTGAGCAACCGAGATCAGTCCTCCAAGTGAATATTTTAAATCACGGTAGCCTGGGAATGGTGGATATGGTCGCTGAACAAAGTATAGCAGACAGTACCCTCTACCGTATTTTGCAAAGTAAAGGGGTAGAATTTGAAAAAGTACATGTTACTATTAAAGTTGCGGATGGCTCTTTCAAGCATAAGGACGTTTTAACTAACGTTTGTTGATGTAAATCAGAAAAGTATGATATTGCAACGAAATTTATACTCTTACCTGACTCTGAAAACAATACGTTGTTTGGGATTGATTTTATAAAACAGGCGAAAATTGTTTTAGACGTTGCCAGTGAGACATGGAATTTCGTGGATTTACCAAATTGTATTTTTCCTTTAAAATTTGAAAATTGGTTTGCGAGGAATATTTCTGTGACCAAAAATACACCCTCTCTTAAGTTATGTGGTCTGGATAATCTTAGGTTAGATGAAGGCGCGACGTTGACGTTCGAGGAACGCGGTCGTTTATCTCCTGTTAGAAAGTAACAGTTAAAAGTTGAATTAAATAGACTTCTTAAAGATGGTGTTAGGATTTTATGCCGCTTCTACGAATTTACAAATCTATCTTCACCTGGGTAAAACCGTTCAAGCGGTTAGAATCTAGGAATATCCCAACGCACCCCACCTTTAATTGGACTAGATCTCATAGGGGTAACGTCGTTTGTTAAGGTGAACAGTTCTGTATAAAATGCGGTCAAGAGCGGTCACGCAATATTATTATTCGCATTGCTCCCTATGAGCAATCATTGTAAATGAATATGTAATTGTTTCTAGTGTTTAAAAATGCCTCGCTTTGCGCGGCTATTGTACTATTCTAATTAAACTAATAAATGAAGTAAATGTACATACGTTAATCGAGCACGCTTGTTTTTATTCTACATACATGTCCAATCGAAGTGTTTTCTTTTGTTAAGCTAATTATTGTTAATAAACTAAACCCTAAATGAATATCAGAAAGAGTCGACATCCAATCCTATTTGTGAAGCAATAAGCCCTTTTTTGCCCAGATGGTATAATTGAAGAATGTGAGAGGCCACAGGCGGCTCCAGTAATATTGGTACCGAAAAAGGGCTAAGGTGTACGTTTGCGTGTAGATTATCAGAGGTTAAATTCGATCACTGTGAATGAATATTATCCGTTGCCGGGCGTAGACGATTTAATACATGCTGCCTAGCGAACATTTTTCATGTCAACTATTGACCTACGTTCTGGTTATCACCAAATTGCCGTTGAAAATAGTGATCGGGATAAGGCTAGTTTTGTAACCACTTTCGGGACGTATCTGTTCCTATGTCTCTCGTTCAGACTAAAGACTGCTCCTAGTACCTTTCAACGATTAATGGACCAGCCCCATCGAAAGCTGAGTGATATTTTAATGTTGGCATACTTGGACGATCTTATCGTGTTATCTAGCACTTTTGACAATCAGCTAGAGAACTTGAAATTAGTATTTGACGGTAAGACCAGTATAAACTGCGTGCAAATAGGGAAAAATATGTTTTCGCTAGTGCTCAAGTGAAATATATTATTACGCCCTCTGGTATTTCTGCGGATCTTAGAAAAACGGCAGGTATGGTTGATAGGCTCGCCCTACGAAATGTAAAGTAAGTTCAATACTGTGTGCAAAACGCTATTTGGTATAGATGACTTATTGAGAACATTAGTTTCAGCCCCAGCCTTGAGACAGTGTGACGAATCAAGACCGTAATTGATACTTACGGACGCTAGTAATTATGCGTTAGGGGCAGTGCTTTTACAAGGCGAAGGCGCTGAAGAGCACCCTATAGAATACGCTAGTTGGCTTTTGACTTGCGCCAAGAGAAATTATGCCACGTCGGAACGAGAGGCCCTGCCGGTCGTATGGGCTTTGAATAAATTTAGGGGATACATTGAAGGCTGTTCTGTTACTGTCCAAACCGATCATCAACCTTTGCGATGGTTAACGATCCTTAAGTCTTCCACTGGAAGGCCCGGTGGGCATTGTTAATACAAAGTTTCGATGTAAAAATTTTTTATTTGTCAGGGAAACAAAATGTAGTCGCGGATACATTATCACGACCCCCCTGTAGTCACGGTAATGTAGAGACTTGTGGTGTATGTCAAATATCCGTAGAATTGCCTCATCGTTCGGTAGATGAAATTCTACGTGAAAAACTCAAGGATCCGGACTTTGATAAAATAATTCGTAGTTTTGAAGATTTGACCGATAATGAATTTTCTAAGTGGACGGATCGTGGATATCTGATGTCTCAATGTATTCTTTACCGTTATGCCACCGATGATGGCGAGGAAGCACAACTCGTTGTTCCGGTTCATGGAAGGGAACGGGTTCTACAGGAGCTGTATGATGCAGGCACCGCAGCTCATTATGGCATTGAGCGCACTTATCTTCGTATTCCTAAAAAATACTACTTTACTGGTATGAGAAGGTACATTAGTAATTATGTAAGCAAGTGTTCCAATTGTCAAAGTTCAAGGTTACGAATTTAAAGCCACCAGGAACATTGCTTACTCCCGTTTATGCTCAACGGTTCGAAATTCTTATAATCGATTTATTTGGGCCACTGCTTGAGGGCTCAAAAGGAGAAAAGTTGATTTTTATTGTAGAGGATACCGCTACAAAATGGTTAGAATTGTTTGCTTTGGTTAGAGCGAAAGCAAAAGAGTGTGCTATCACTCTTGTAGACGAAATATTTCTTCGTTATGGCTTACCTCGAAAGATTATTTCCGATAATGGGGTACAGTTTGTATCTGCTGTGATGCAGCAGATTTGTTTTATTTTGGATATTAAGAAATCGTTTACTCTTTTATATCACCTATCAGCGAATATGGTGGAATGCAAAAATAGGTATTTGAAGCCAAGACCCGCGATGCTTGTGAGTACGGATAACAGAAATTGGCCTATAAAGTTGCCCTCTATCTGTTTCGCAATGAATTCTGTTTGGTGCAAAACAACTGTTTATACTGCCGCGTATTACCCATTCGGAAGAGAAATTCGGATCCTGCATGATGTTAAAAATGACACAAAAGTTGTATTGAAGAGTGACGCTTTTGAGCCGCAGATAACTCGATATTAAAAAAAAAAGGTCGAAACCTGATGTGAAGCGAAATTTTCTACAGAAACGAAACAAGGCAAGGGAAATGTCTATGCTAACGCCAAACGACTCGAAGTAGAAACCTACAAGGCTGGAACTTTAATGTGGGTTACCACTCATGCTACGAGCAATTCGGCGAAGGGACAAACGTCAAAGTTTTACCCTAAAAGAGACAGTCCTTACCAGATTTTGAGAGTTCTCACCCGTTAGTTATAAAGTCGGAAAAGTTGGTTCTGGAGTCAAACCTCTTGGAATTTATCGCGTGTATCCTCTGACCCTCACTAATATTGACCCTTCAGAGAAACACATTCTTGCGTTGCGTTTACGAGATAGACCAAAAAGGAAAATTGTTAATGTGCCCGTCATTTCTCGGGACGAGTGTACGACCGGGAGGCAAGACTGTAACAAATATAATACGTCTATCCCTGCGCATAGTGTACGTTCCAGACGGATCAAGGCCAAGCGCGCCTTACCAACAGTCAGTCGGTCAAGTCCATCTATATACGCCAGACGGTTAAGAACGCGCCGTGAACTATTGTAACAATTTTTTTCTGACGCTTAAAAATGCGTATATTCTTTTAGTTGTTTTATACAATGCAATGCTTATTCAAGTAAATAATTAATTCCCTAATATCAATAATTATTCAGATATGTACCGTATTGCCCAATCACCAGTCGTATACTATTTAAAGATAATAATATAGACTCATTCTTTAAGTGGTGATTATTTGACCTGTATATTGGATGAAGGACAATATTTGTTCGTCGCATAGTTTTGACGACGGGAGCGCATTCGCTCTCGGCTTTCTGTTGAAGCAACATGAGCTTTCAAAAAAACCGAGCCAGCGATATTCGTATCGCAAAACGTGGTTGTGCCTTCAAATGCTAGAAGCACTTAAGCCTTTTCATTCCTGTTAACGGTAATCAGATAAAATTAGCTATTAATTAAATTAATTACAGTGATGTTCAGGGACCTGAGCAATTTTCAGATACTGGTTGCACTTCTGTTAAAGCGAAAAGAGGCAGGGGTAGCCCTAGGTCGAAGTCAGCAGCCACTTTAGAGGAAGATTTACAGTTTTCGAGTGAAGAAAATCTAGTTGACGTTCTTTTAAATGAATTTGAAGATAGCAATGCCGGAATTTTTATACCAGCAGAAAACTCTTGTAAATAATTCACTTTAAATTGAAAATTGTAATTAATTAATTAATTAAATTAAATTAATTTAATTGCAACGCTCTTTTAATTTACTCTATTAAATCGCTTTGTTAAATGGCTTTCTTAAATGTGATGGTCCTGTAAATCTTAAGTATGTCCATTAGGAACTCATCTGTAATTTATATAAAATCAACCTTAAATTTAGAAGATTTTATGTAGCATCATTTGGTTAGGACCGAAAACGAGGCGTCCTTGAAAAACATGTTCTTATTTTAATGAAGGAATCAAGTGTAAGGTTATTCACACTTTCACAAGTAGCAGATCCGGAAAGTCCAAAAAACGAATATTATTTGTCTTAAATTGTAAGCTGGAACATATGGTTACGTCAACGTATTTTTTTTATGTATGATGTTTCGTGATATGAACAAATAACAAGGTAAGCGGTTAACCTAAGGACATGACCTGCGAACAGCTGTTCTCGAATAACTTGTTATGAAACAAATTTCAAATTTAGATGGTTCCGTTGGACTTAGAATTTGTTTTGCGGGAAGATTGTAAGAAACTTACCGTTCAGAAATAATCATATTATCCAATTACTGCTTACGTCGAATTCCGTTTACGTTACTATTTAGGTTTATCAATTTTATTAAACAAACTTAAGAATGCATGTTTATTCAATTCAAGTTAGTACTGAAAATTTAATATGAAAATCACTTTTATTTCGTATTGGAATTTAATTAGTAACTGTAAATCAAGATAAACAGATTTGGATATTTTGGGCAAGATTTGAGGTTATGTTTAAATAATTATCGTATACTTATAAAAATTATATATTTAATTATTGATATCTGAGAGATTAGACCACCTCCCTTATTGTACATGTTGAAAATGAATTTTTAGAACACAAGAGAATAGTTTAATAAAAGGACAATCATTAGAGTTGAAATTTAACTGTTTTATTTTGGACAAGTACATCCAAAAATAGGCAACTAAATTAAGATTTACAAATCTATTTTATCACAAAGAGTATGGCTATTAGCCGTGATTCAATAATAAATTACTTGAGCAGCGCTTTGAAGAAGCTCAACATTTAAAATCTCCTTCTTAATGCTTATATTTAAATCTTAGATATTTATAATAACCTCTTTCTTTGTGATATAACGTAACACGAGTGCATCTCCTGTATCCTTAGTTTGTTGTAACTATATTATTTTCTCTCAGATATTATGCGTTCTTGTAGCTAAAGCGATATTTCCCCCTGAGGTTTCCAAGTTCTCCTTTAGGATACCCTTTGTTTTCATTAAGTCTATGACTTGGTGGCGCCCCCCTGCACCCCTTTATTTATTGTAGTATTGAGTCAGTTTAAAAAAAACGTTGTTATATAACCCACGGCCATTCCTCGTAACCTCTACTTAAGCAATAGACCCCTTGCTTAACCGGAAAACTGTCGATTTCCCTTCATTATAAGGGGATCGAAAACCAAGGTGCAAATAAAGTACCAATGTGTTGCACTATTATGAAGAATTTTCAGTGATTATACTTGTACTATACTTGTTTAAAGTTTTGTTTGATTTACATGCATTTGTATTTGGTTTACGTTCATTAAAGTTTAACACAAAATATTATCTGTTGATCTAGTCAAGCAGAACCCATTTCAAATTAATTAACTTAACACCACGTTATAGTATTATTTTTGCGGCTACTGTTGGTTTAAATTCTTTTTGTCCTCGTAATTACAGAATATTTTTCAAATATTGGAATTTGTGTTTGACATACTTGGGCGTATGTATAATCATCAAGAAACTAGCTCCAATATTTAAACACGTTTATAACTTTTAGCATTCTTCTAACCCGCACATTTTGCGCATTAGCGTTTTTATGTTTTCTATAACATTGTTGCCTGCTTTCTTTTTTGCTTTATAATGGTCATTACTTTTAAAGAGTATAATCAAATGAACACAAAAGAAATTGTAATAACTTCCTTCTTCTCCCACACCTCTCCTGATTGGTACAGGCTCATGATGTACAAAATAAGGATCAACAACTGAATCATAGTCAAAAAGTAGTTCGTCAGGTAAGCAATGGAATCTCTTCACTTCAAGCTTGTAAGAATCTAGCAAACTAAATTTACCTATGAAGAAACAAAAAGGTTTACAGTATCGAACAAGCAGTAAAAACCCATTCGCATTAAAAGCACGAATATACGGACAGTGTCCATAAGACCAAACCATATTATAACTTTCTACGTTCGCGCGGTGGTTAAATAATTTAAGATACATAAGCTAGTGGGGTCAGGAAAGTATGTATCGGTTGAGTAATTTATTGTCTGAAATCTTCAACCGGAGACAAACCCGTACACTTGAAGGTTATGTAGGCACTTTAGTATTTAATAAGACTTCCGCGTTTTCAATGATTCTTTGGACGTGTTGTGACTTTGCATTCGAAGATGTGAGCTTAGGCGGGCGGTGGTAAAGCAAATGCCATGAATTTTGGTAAGTGGTACGTTCCATTTTGAGATCTAATAAATATGTATTATAACACATATAGAGTTCGTATTGAGATGGTTCCAGTCTCGAAGACAATGAGTGGGACAGAGAGAGAGAGAGAGTCAGTCGGGAAATGGACGTGTACGAAGGTAGATGCTAAAAGGCTGCGTCCGGGCACCGTTTGTTATTAGAGTAGCATATTAATTGTTTTTATGATAAATGGTGTGACTACAACACGATGTTGTGTTGTAGGTACTTTGTGTTTTTATAGGCATAAATATTTTAGTGTACAAGCTTGTTTTTGTACACGTTATATGGTTTATAGCATTAAATTTGCATTCGATATCTATTTTTATTTATACGTGCCACTGGTAAGAAGCCACCTGAGATTTCAATTACAGCAACAACAGTTTAAACCGCTTCCTCTGGCGCCCAACGTGGGGCTGTGGGGTGGCCGTGTGATTAAATTCGTAATAATTTGTACTACAAAAACAAAATAACCTCACTAACCGTATAAATAATTTTACCGAATGTATAATGGACTATAATGTTAGCATAACCTCTTCTGAAAGATACGTCTTGTAGGCGAGAAAGTGCTCAAAACTGATTTCCTGCAGCTGCCCTTCAAGCTGATATCCTGTTGTAGCGGAATGCTACACGTTTGGTGAGATCGTTTATTTTCTTATGACGTACATTGCAAGGATAGTGGTATTTGGCGTTTAGTTTGAAATAGAATATTAGAGCTTGTCAAGGTGCGATGCGCTATTTGATATGATGATATTGATACCTGATGTTATTAAATATTCGGGGATACCAATGATGCAATAAATTGTTGGTCAATAAAAAATTTTTATTGATCACTAATTGTTATCATTAATTAACGCTGCGATTAGCAATTTGTATAAACAGTTTGCCATCAACTTAAGAGTTTAATTAGGATAATAACTGTTTGGGAATGTCGTAAGGTAGAAAAAAAATGATTCCGCGGAGTCACAAACCCCCGATTTAGAAACCATGATTTTAAAATTAACTACAGGTATGGCAGAGCTTCGCGATACTGTCGGCAAATTAGCATCTAATGCCGATTATTTGAACACTGCATAGTCAAAAATTAAAACTAATGAAATAATTATTTCTGAAATAAAGAATTTCATTCCGCCGTCAAGTGGTTCGTTTCCGAGCGGCTCTTCAAAGCTCAATGATAAAAGTTGTTAGTCAAATTTGAGGGAATTGGGGGGTAATAATTTAAGTTTCTATCTCAATTCAAAGACTAGCCCAATGGGTTTTTGAAAAAATTTAATAAAACACTAAAGGAGGCCGGAGTGCCTAAGCAACACAAGAAGGGTTTAGCGTTAAATTGTCTTAGAGGTACAGGGAAGAATGGGCGTCAATTAAAGAGGATAGTTTTAGAACCTTTGATGATTTTAGGGACGCATTTCAAGGAAGATTCTGGAATTTAGGAAAACAGAGAGATTTGTTCATGGAACTTAACTACGGTCGTTATCAGTCCGGTGGCAGGGCCCAGTATTTTTTAAATTTGGTGGATCAAGCGGGATTTTAACCGAAAAAATATCTGACGACAAATTAATAACTATGCTTTCCAAGCATTATTCAGCGGCCGTTCAACGTGGAATAATAACAAATGGGTTCCACACGTCGGACGCAGTAGAGGAATTTTTGCAAGGAATCGACGACACTAATTCTGGGAGTTACCACGAACTATAAATAGGCCGCCGCCGCAAGACATTAATCCGCGTCGAGATAACTTTAACGCCGGCCGCGATGAATCAAACAGGCAGCCGGCATTCAGAAACCAAAATAATGCGAAAAATCAAATTGGTGATTCGCCTAATTTGAACGTAAATTATATAACTTCCTTTGATTAGGATATGGAAAGCATTTTAACGGATTCTGAAAGCGAATCAGAAAATCGTGAAATAATTGCGCCAACGATGTCAATGTTGGTAGGAACGGAAAGAGTAGAGGCATTAGTGGACAGCGGCTCGGACTTTTGATAATAAGCTGGTAGCGAAAGAGATGAACTTGGTGTGATTAGTCATACCTAGTTTAAATTGCGACATGCTACTAGGGTCGAATTGAATGTTTAAATGTCAGGCAGTAGTTAGTTTGAAAGAGGAAATCTTACCGTTTTGACAGGAAGGTAATACTCAAACCTTAAATATGAAACTTAAAATCAGCAACGCTAATTTGAGTATAAATCGTTGTGAATTCGTTACAATGCCGTCGGCGAGGATGAAAGGGACAATAAAGAAACTCGCCATAGCTATAGCGAAGATAAATTTTTGTAGGTCACGGAAGAAGACCCTAATGTTTGCTTACTTAAATTAAGTGGAAACTGGTCACAATTACGTAAACATGTTAAGTCGCTTAAGGAGGATCAGGAAGGGAAAGAGTGGATAAGGAAAAAAGTGAAAATTGGGGGGTGGAAACAGTAAACGGGGGTATCACGAAAAAATCGGTTAGACCAGGAAATGGTTTTGTGGTACGCAAAGGAAAGTATATCGATTTTCCGACGGTCTCTACTGCGGAACCGTCGCGAGAGACCATTTGACAATTAGCCTACAAAAGGTTAAAATCCAAGGCTCAGCGTAGAGCTGACAAAATTAATGCGGGAATCCGTCCGGTTATTTTAGGGAAGGGGATCAAGTTCTACCTAGAACTCATTATATGTCGGCTGCGGCGGATAAATGCATCAAAAAGTTCTTCCTATTATATGAGGGGTCCTTTTATGTGTTGCGTCAGGCTGAGCCAAATTCTTATGCAATTGGCAACTCGCAGGGCAACGAATTGTCACGGCAGAACGTAATCAATCTTAAAACATACAAAGCTGCCACGCCTGTCGATGTTCAAAGGAAGGAGCTTTAAGTTGCTGCTCTTGTTATTCTTACGTCATGGTTGAATTCATGATGCCTATAATATTTTAAGGTTTTTTTATTATTTTGGATGGTAGGGGTTAATCTATTCAGAATTATTATTACACATCATTGTATTCTTGTTTCTACTGATACTTAAACCTAAATTATGTGATTTCGATTTAAGTAGGGGGGTTATGAAATGATTCCAGACTCGAAGACAATGAGTACCGCCGTGCTGTGATGCAAAGAGGCGACCGCATCAGGCGGCACTTTTAGGAGGGCGGCCAAATCACTGGACTACATTTAACAGAAAATTAAAATGCAGCAATTTTATTCCTATGTATATTACTCATCTGCACTTGTTGTCGATACCTTTTGCTAAGGAGAACGTTCGCCGCCATTAGATTTTTTATCTGAGGGCGCAAAGTGCTTGTGATATACCGCGCGCGACACCACGGCCACTTTTAATAAGAGCTTGGCGGCAGGCGGCATGTATCACAACAGACAATTGCACGTGTTGGGTTTTTACTTATTCTTTGAGATGGCGATATTTGATTTTCATGTTAGTTGGTCCCCAACAGCAGACTCTTCAGCAAGTGTCAGTACGTGTTGCTAAATGCCTATGTTTTAAAAAGCCTAAAAAGACAAAAGAATTGAATTATAGCCTTTTAAGTGCTTAATTCCTATCGATTTTTACATCAAATTTAAATTTAATTTATGATACATATTATAAGGTACATAGTAGGAAATTGATATTCTTACAACAGCATAGACCAGAAAAGGAAAAGACTGTCTGGAAGCCAATATAAAAAGAAACACTTAAAGAAAGATGAAAAAGGAAGAAATCTAAGAATTCTTGGTCCCTAAGCCTCAGTCAGGAGCGTCTACATTCACATCAACAGTAACCTCTTCAGATGTGGTGGACTCATCAGCGCTGTCTGAACCACCTACTGAAGAAGTTGAAGAAAACCAAGAAATCACACCCCCAGAAGATTATCAAGAGCAGGGTAGCGATAGCAGTGAGTACAAGCAAATAGACAAGATCTCTATCGATGCTGCACTATGGAATATTTTCTACATGTCATCCAAAACTCGTCAGATACTGGTTGAGAGAGGTCCACATCAAGTTAAACAACTGGAATTTCCTATCAACACAGGAAGGCGCAAATTTTCACCTTCTCATTATTGCAAAGTATTAATCAATAATGAAATTGCTGAAAGAAATTGGTTGATTTACTTCGTTACAACTAATGCCATTTTTTGCTTTTGTCGCATATTGTTTGATAATTCGTTTTTGCATGATTGGTCTAAAAAAGGTTATTCTGTCTGGGGAAATCTTGCACGTGCGATCACAATGCACGAAAAATCTGAAAAGCATAGAAGCTCTTTCAGACAATGGAAAGAATTGGACATTCATTTAAAAAAGTACCAAACTATCGATGCGAAATATCAAAATTTGGAAATTCAGCACTGGCGAGTACTAGAGAGAATTATTGCAATAATTAGACTATTGGTTTCACAATGCTTTCGAGGAACAAGTGAACATTTATTTTAATCTAATAATGGAAATTTTCTAAAGCTGGTTGAATTGATTGCCGAGTTTGATCCAGTTATGGAAGTACATGTCAGAAGGGTTTCAACAAGAGTCTGATAAATGGTCTGTGACTTATCCAAGAAATAATATACGAGAACTTATAAATTTGATGGGAAATGAAATTTTACGTAAAATTGTAGAAATAACAAAAAAAGCTAAATATTTTTCCATAATTGATGATTGTACCCGAGATGTAAGTCATATTGAACAGCTCTCATTAACAATAAGAGTTGTCACATGCAACCCAATTGAAAATAAGTACGAAATAAACTAATTCTTTATTAGTTTTTTTGGAAAGGGTTTAACAGAAGTTATTTTGTTTTTTCTGAAAAAAATTGGTTTTGACTTGAAGTGGCTTAGAGGGCAGGTTATTACAATGGAGCTAATATGAAAGGAGTTAGAAAGGGTGTACAAACCAGAATACTTGAGAGATATTCGCGGGCGTTCTATGTTCCTTGTGCATGTCACTCTTTAAACCTAGTTGTGAATGATGCAGCGTCTTCTACTACAGAAACATTTTTTCTGTTGTACAAGAATTATATAATTTCTTTTCTGGTTCTACAAAGCGCTGGGAGATGCTCTCAAACCACTGAGTGCTACTAGATGGGCATGCAGAACAGATGCACTAAAACCTTTGCGGTATCAAATTTGTTAAATATATGATGCATTATTCGAAATAATGATAGCGTCACTCGAGATGCAGAAACTAGAGTAAAAGCAAGAGTATAGGCAACAAGTATAAAAAAATATAGGTTTATATGCGGTGTAATTCTTTGGCATGCCATTTTTTTTTTGAAATTAATTCAGTCTCGAAGCTATTGCAATCTGTATCTATGAATATATCAAAGTGTACAAGGATGCTAGCGAAAACAATAGAAAAAGTAAATAGTTACAGGCAACTCGGATTTGTACAGATCAGAATTGTTGTTAATGAAATTGTTGAGAATCTTGAGTGTAGCATTGGCTTTCCAATCGAAATGAAGTTAGAGCTAGAAAGAAAAAGCGTCAATTAGACGAAAAAGCTGCAGACGAACCCTTAACCGAGAAAGATAAATTTAGGTTAAATTTTTTCAATTATATTTCGGATATAACACTTAGTTCCTTAAATGAACGATTTGCCCTTTTGGAAACCCACAGCAAAAATTTTCAGTTTTTATACATTTTCCAACTCAGGGATGTAACTAATGAAATACTTGAAAATCATTGCACTAGCTTCCAGTCAATTTTTTCGGACGACAATGAGTCAGATGTAAATCGGAATGGTCCTCAAAAGGAATTACGTGATGTATCTCACATATTACAACACTCAATGAAACCACTCGGTGTCATTAATTATTTGTACCAAAATAATTTAAACACATTGTATCCTAACACCTGTATAGCGCTAAGAATTCTATTAACACTCCCTGTCTCTGTAGCAAACGGAGAAAAAAAATTTCCAAATTAAAGTTAATAAAAAAACTATTTACGCAATTCCGTAGGTCACTCATGGTTTACAAATCTGGCGTTAATTTGTATTGAAAGTACATTAGCTGCTTCTCTTGACTATACATTTTTTACTCAGGAATTTGCAAAATGTAAAGTTCAAAGAGTAAAATTATGGTCTATGTATGTTTAGGTTAAAGTTTATACAAGTTTATATTTATTTACAGAAAATTGTTACGTTTGAAAATATATTATATAAATATATAACTCCACATTTTTCCGTAGTTTTTTTTAATCGCAAATATGTGGGCGGCATTTCGAAGACGTATACTGACAAAATACACCGCACGGCACTGACAATGAGTGGGGTAGAGAGGGAGAGAGAGAAAGAGAGAGAGAGAGAGAGGGAGAGAGAGAGGGATAGAGAGAGAGAGAGACGCGAGAGAGAGAGAGAGAGAAAGCGAGAGAGAGGGAGAGAGCGAAAGAGAGAGAGAGAGAGAGAGAGATAGTCATTCGGAAATGGACGAGTCTGAGGGTATATGCTAAAGGGCTCCGTCTGGGCATCGCTAGTAGTAGATAGGTAGGGCCGGTCCTAATTCAAAACGTGTTCAGACGTATTTTCCATATGTAAAATACACGTGCACCGTTTTGAATTAGGATCGGCCCTATATAATTTCAATGTATAATAGTTGTGAAAACATGAATTCTTATATACTTTCAATGTAAAATACTTGTGGGCACGTTTTGAATTAGGATCGGCTTTATATTTCTTTCAATGAAACATATTTCAAAACACAGGTATGTTGAAAAATGTAAGTGCAGCGAAAAAATGTGTGTAGCTGTTTTGACTTCGGTTTTCTAGCGAGAAGTTACACGTGCACCGTTTTGAATTAGGATCGGCGTTATATACTTTTAATGTAAAATGTGAAAACCTGAATTCTTTTCAAATGTAAAATACTTGTGGGCACGTTTTGAATTAGGATCGGCTTTATATTACTTTCAATGAAACACACGTATGTTGAAAAATGTAAGTGCAGAGAAGAATGTGTGTAGCTGTTTTGAATTCGGTTTTCTAGCGAGAAGTTACACGTGCACCGTTTTGAATTAGGATCGGCGTTATATACTTTTAATGTAAAATGTGAAAACATGAATACTTATATACTTTCAAATGTAAAATACTTGTGGGCACGTTTTGAATTAGGATCGGCTTTATATTACTTTCTATGGAACATACATACTTCAAAACACACGTATGTTGAAAAATGTAAGTGCAGAGAGAATGTGTGTAGATGTTTTGAATTTGGTTTTCTAGCGAGAAGTTATAAAGTATGACAGATGCAAAATATCGCATTCAAATCAATTGTGTTTAATTAAAGTGGATTCTGATTTATGTTTAGAGGCTGCAAATACACATGGGCCGGTTTCAATTCAAAATGTGTTCACTCTTGTGATAGGTTGAAAAGTGGGTTGGCAAAGTACACAGATGGTGGTAATCTGCTATATAAGGAGATTGCTCCTAATATTAATTTAATTAGTCGAAGTTTACTGCATATATTTACATACAAACATGTATATAATTGATACTCAGGGATTTAAATACAAGAAAAACGAGTTTGTGTGTAAAGAAATTGCGGTTTTAGACTTGTTGAAAGGTGTTGTTTGGCATCAAATTTTTAAACTGCCAATGCAGTCTAGTTGTTTGAGCCAAGATCATATAAAACATAACGACTGGGTGACAAAGAATATTCATGGTCTTTCTTGGGATGAATCTTCAACGGCTGGAATGGGTTTATCATATATAGCGCTTTATTTGAAGCAAATTATCCTACCCGGTGAAGAAGTATTTGTGAAGGGTCTAGAAAAGAAGAAATTGATTGAAACCTATCTAATTCAAAACGTTGTAACTGATATGCTTGCACTAGGTTGTCCTAAGATATCGGAGTTAAAAATCAACAACCGTTTAAAATATAACATCCATTGTTGTAGACACAGCAATAATAATCTGCAATGTGCAAAACAAAATACCTTGTTATTAAAAGAATGGCTTGATAATAATAAAAAACAATAGAAAGATTGTGTCTGTATTATTTATTTTAATATAATTTTACAATGTTAGCCGAAGCAAATTATCCGACCCGGTGAAGAAGTATGTGTGAAGGGTCTAGAAAAGAATAAGAAATAGATGGAAAACCTATCTATTGGTAAAGAAAATACTTTGTTATTAAAAGAATGGTTTGATAATAATAAAAAACAAAAGAAAAGATTGTGTCTGTATTATTATTATTGTAGTCAGTAAGAAATCTTTAATGCTGATGTCTGCAGAAAAAAACTATTAAACTCAGACAGCACGAATGGGACTCTCAACCCTGAAAGCAATTATAATTGATCAACGCAATAGCTCTTTACTAGTTTTACACCATTTAACAAATTGTACAGATATCTCGAAAATTTTGCTAAAGACAGACAGACAAATAGACAAACAGACTGTACCAATTTTCTCATTCTCGCTTTTAAAGAAAAAAAGTCGTAGTTATTAAATCGCGAACTCAGTTTATCTGCAAGAAATAATTAAACGAGGAAATTTATGAAATGCTCCAACTTTAAAGAAACTAGAAATAAATCTATTGAAATATATGCTAACGCTGCAATTGCTGGATCTGCTCACGGAGTAAACAATTTTTTAAAGCACTTCATTTGGATTGACTATAAACTACTCAATAATTTTTAACCTAACCACTATCATTATTCTTTCCTGACAAGGGCAATTTTAAAAAAAGTTTTCATTTTTGATTTGTTCTATAGAACACAACTACAACTTGACAATAAAGATTGAGCGATTATCACACACATATCTTGAGTATATATAAAGATATTAAACAACAAGAACAGCAGAAAATTCAACCCATGTCAGACAGCTTTTTTTCTTGTCAACGATAGTCTAGTCTAATGCTTCTTCAGCATTTGCATTTCTATAGATACGTACTGAAGGCAACTCTGCAATTTTTAGATCACATGCATTTCTAATTTCAATTGCAAAAAATATAAAAGCATCTGTTTGAAATGCATTTCTAACTTTAATCGCAAAAAATGAGAGCATCTATTCGAAATATGCACTCAGATTAAAAGTCAAAAATTGTTTTACACCGTTCTGTAAACTGAGATTACGTAGTTATTAAATCGGTAGTAATATGAAATGAAACACACAATGTATTTTTCTTTATTGTAATTTATAAAATACATATATATATATATATATATATATATATATATATATATAATGTTATGTACTCTAGAATAAACATACTATAATTCACGTAAGTTCCCAAATATAAGGAACAGTTCTAACTCACTCCAACTCTGAATGGTAAAAAAAAATATTGCATTATCAGTTCTATGAGGGCTGTCTTCGTCATCTTTGACGCGCGGTCGTTTCTGGTTCTTCTTCTTCTTCTTCGTGTTCACTAAAAAAAGATTCAAATGAATATTAGACCAAGTAAATGCATTAAGAAAATTAAATCTATATATATTAAGCTAAAGAATACATACTCTGTATTGGTGACATCAGATCGTACGTTGCAATTGGTGGATCTGCTCACGGTGTCAACGATTTTTTTCTCCAGTACTTAATTTGGATTGACTATAAACTACTCAATAATTTTAACCCAATCACTATCATTATTCTTTCCTGACAAGGACAATTTTAAAAAAAAAAGATTTTCATTTTTGATTTGTTTTATAAAACACACTACAACTTGACAATAAAGATTGAACGACTATCACACACACATATCTTGAGTATATAAGGATATTAAACAACAAGAACAGCAGAAAATTCAACTCATGTAAGCAAGAATTTAATGCTAAGGTATTGTCTAGATAGCAACTGTAGAAATATGAAATCTATAGAAAAATTTAATAAAGCCAGTCATGTATAAACTTTTTTAATGCTGACATCTACAGAAAAATTAAAAACGAGAAATTTAATGCTAACATCAGCAGAATAATAAATAAATCCGCTTAGTCAGCATTAATGGGAGACCGGTCTGGCTTCGAAACTGTGCACGCGTATATATCATATTTTAAAATTAAAGTTGTCAATTGCAAAATAAAAAAAATTAAATTTTTTCTAGAAATTATTTGAAGTATTTCCTTTGTTTCAGTACAACCGAAAGAACTTGACTTTTATACATTTTTTTAATTGATATCAGACTGTACAGAAACAGCAATGTTTAATTAGATAAGTCGAACATGATGTGTTTACTATTAAACAAAAACAAAAATTGTTCTTAATCCAAGTGATGATAAAAGAATTCTTAGTACCTCAACCACTGATACTAACTATTGCCTATTTTTGTAGTATTCATTACAAAAATTACATACGACAGCGAGTACTGTGTTAAAAATTGTTTTCGTTGCAGAAAGTAACATCAATACCCGTCAATATTACTGTATTAGTCGATTAAGGCATGAGTTAGTTTTTTACTACGTTTTTTTTATTCGCTTAGGGCAATGCAGAGAAGAAGTTTGAATTGGCAACATTTTTTTATAATAAAATAAACCTTGATACAAAATCACATTCAGTTTTACTGAAAAGTAAATCGGAGATTGCTAACTAAACGGTGTTACAATATTTTTATATATCTGTGTGAATAAACTCACAAAGCGCCAAAATGAGCGGTTTGTCTAACTGATTTTTTTACTTAAAGCGATTGACATTCATTTCAAACAAGTATTTATTAAGGTCATGTAAAAGACCAAAAGTTTTATAATATAAATAACGTTGTGTAATTTAAATTTCATTACGTAGCATTCGTTGAATTTTAAAAAATTATTTTTATACCTCCATCATGAGTTAGTTACTATGTGCTATAATTATGCTAAATAATGAAGAAATGAATTGCTTTAACAAATTTTTATGGAAAATGTCATGCGTTGCACATTGCATATTCTATAGTTCGTGTAAATTAATAAACAACATTGACGGTTTAATCTGAGACATTTTTTCAAAACTTGCTTTAATTTTTATTAAAAATTTTTATATGTAACCATAATAAATAGCGCTGTAATGATAGTGTATTTTCTGTACACACAGCATAAATCAAAGGTCGTATAAAAAAACATTTGATTACTATACTGCAAGCAAGCAAATTTTTTCAGTAAATGCAGCTGAATGAAAAATGATGTTGTATGCTAATTCAATTACAGTGGTTTTGCTTTTGTCAGATGATATTTTGTATGAATAGTAAATAAAGCTGTACATATATATTAAGTAGTGTATTGATTTGTATAGAATCATTAATTCTGAAACCGTGGCCGAGATTAGTAGCGCTATTTTGATATTGACTGTGAAATGCGTGAATCTAATCAGATCAGTCGATGCAATAACAAAACACATTATAATTATCAAAGCAAATATTAGTATATTGAAGCTTGATATTGGAAATAAGGTATACGAAGACAATCGTCAGGAAAATCCTAGTAGGCTGGAATCTAATTTGGTACATCTTAAAAGTTATTTTGTACGATTGAGGCACTTGAAACGCTCTTTGGAATATCGTGGTAAAGGTGTTGATGCAACGCTTTCTAGAGGTCATATTCGAAAAAATCTGACTTGGCATGATGTACAATCATGTTTTGGAAGTCGAATAATTACGGGACTTATTACCAATTTAAATTATAGAGATCCTCTAGTGTTCTTAGACAAGGCGTTCGCTAGTTTTAAACGCAAGATTGTTGTTTGCTTAAAAAAGTCAATGTTGAAAGTTAATGTAATATTGACCGCTAACTTTGTTAAGCCTACAACTGGCGAAATAGATTTGAAGACGTTTCCTACTGCAAATCGTCACATCGATATAAATACCAATCTCAAGCGGTGGTATAAGGAGAACGTATTAGACAAGATTTCGAAGCGATTAGAGGAATTTAGCGAAAAGGATTCTGGTTGGGCAATCCAAGAAGTTATACACTTGAAGGTAAATATAAACAATCATGATCCACTTAAAGGATGGTGTTCAACGTTTGTTCCGGTTCCGGACTTATAAACAATACCACAATGTTTCTTGATTTTATATTAAAAGTTCTTTTCAAAGCAAGTGGAGCCCTCGACATTCAAACATGGAAGTATTTATTAATTGTATTTAATAAATCCTAATTAGAAAAAAGTATTATGATAGTTGCTCAATCAAAAGTGAAAGAGGATATAGTAAATGAACTTCATAAACCAGCAAGAATAAATTTCAAGAGACGCAAAGTGATAGTAAAAGGTTTAAATGACCTTCTTCAGACCGATTTGATTGAAATGCTACCATATTCGCAAACAAACAAAGGATTTAAATACATTTTAGTAGTTATTGATTGTTTCTCCAAATACGTATGGGCTGTACCACTTAAAAGTAAAACGGGTATTAATGTTACTGCTGCAATAAAAACAATTTTAAATAAATTTAAAAATCCACCAAGGAATTTGCTGTCTGATTTTGGTAAAGAATATTATAACAAACACTTTCAATCCTTAATGCAGACATATGGCATAAACCATTATAGTGTTTTTTCTACAAAGAAAGCATGCATTGTGGAACGTGTAATTAGAACTTTAAAGGGAAAAATGTGGCGCTTGTTTAACCTGAACGGTTCTTACAATTGGATAAAAAATTTAAGCAATATTGTGAAACAATACAACAATACAGTACACAATACTATCGGAGTCAAACCTGTAAAAGTTGATAAATCAAATGAAAAAACTATTCTTAAAACATCATTTACCCACATCAAACTTGCAACCAAAATACCAAAATATTCAATAAAAGACAGTGTGAGGATTAGTAAACACAGGGAAGCATTTACGAAAGGTTACACGCCAAACTGGTCAAGTGAAATTTTTAAGATTAAAAAGTAAACGTAACCAATCCGACAACATATATATTAAAAGATCAAGACGAAAAAGAAATCAAAGGTGCATTTTATGAAATGGAGTTGCAAAAGGTTAAACATCCAGGAATTTACCTGGTAGAAAAAGTCCTAAGAAAGAGTAGAAATAAAGTCTTTGTAAAATGGTTAGGCTTCTCTACACAATAGCTGGATCGATAAAAATAATGTTTGCTAGAAGTTGTTATAATAATACAGATAAAATCTTTGTATTGTTTTTTATTATTATCAAGCCATTCCTTTAATAAAAAAAAAGGTATTTTGTTTTGCGCATTGCAGATTATTATTGCTGTGTCTATAACATTGGATGTTATATTTTAAACGATTGTTAATTTTTTAACTCCCATAGCTTAGGACAACCTAGTGCAAGCATATCAGTTACAATGTTTTGCATTAGATAGGTTTCAATCAATTTCTTATTTTCTAAACCCTTCACAAATACTTCTTCACCGGGTCGGATAATTTGCTTCAAATAAAGCGCTATAAATGATAACACCATTCCAGCCGTTGTTTCTACAATCGTTAGGACTGCATTTATTTAATTAAAATGTAAAATGAATAGTGAAATACTGAACGTGCGTAAAAAAAAAGTTTACCTCGACAATGAAATTGTTAATATTGAAAAAAACATACTCATCAACCTTATGCTAACACATCTTTAAGCAATAACAAACTGGATTTTTTTTAAAACAGAACGGTTACTACTTCTATTTTTTCTCTACAATACCTTTATGCTAATATAGTGCAACTCGAGTAGATTGAAAGGTATCCTATTTTTAGATAAATCCAAAACGAAAAACTGCGTACTTGTGCAGGTATAAACATAACACTGAAGTTTTTATAACTAAAATAAATTGCATTCTTTATTTGAGCAAGTGGTTGAAGCTTCACAAGTCATTTCTGAGTGTATAGTTATACTCCCAAGGTTTTAGTATCAATGGTTGAGGTACTAAGAATTCTTTCATCATCACTTTGATTAAGAACAATTTTGTTTTTGTTTAATAGTAAAGACATCATGTTTTGACTTGATCTAATTAAACATTGCTGTTTCTGTATAGTCTGTTTATAAAACAAAGCATTTTTATAATCATCAAAAGAAATTTGCTTAATACTTGCTAAGGAACATCCCCTTTGACTTTTTTTTATTATCCTATCCTGAACACTGTAAGTGTACATTTTAGTTCTAAGCCCTACAAACTCTAGCATGGTGTCATCTAAAAAATTCTAATTCTCCATATGGAAGATATTCAGACATTGCAGCCCCATATAAATTATTAACATCAAAATACATTAAATATTTAGAATTAATATTCTGTCTTTTAATGCAATTGGAATTGGATCGTGATACTGAATCAAAATGTGAATAGCTATAAAGTCCAAAACGGGAACGAACGTTGAACGCACTCTTTAAGCAGATCATGATTGTTTATATTTACCTTCGAGTATAACACTTCACTGTTTAATTTTAAAATATCACTACTAACTTCAGCCACTAGCTAAATTACTTTATACATAAATATGTTCTGATGTAAGCAAAATAGCTATAAAATTAGACATTTGCAATTTTTCAGAAAAATAAAGCAAATTCGAAATCTTGCCTTAACCAAACACGTTCATCAGCAGAAAAAATTAATACTGAATTTTAATTTCCAATAACAACAATCTTACATCATTTTTCATTCAGCTGCGTTAAGGAAAAAATTTGCTTGCTCAAATTTGCTTGCTTGCAGTATAGTAATCAAATGTTTTTTTATACGACCTTTGATTTATTCTGTGTGTACATAAAATACACTATCATTACAGCGCTATTTATTATGGTTACATATAAAAAATTTTAATAAAAATTAAAGCAAGTTTTGAAAAAATGTCTCAAATTAAACCGTCAATGTTGTTTATTAATTTACACGAACTATAGAATATGCAATGTGCAACGCATGACATTTTCCATAAAACTTTGTTAAAGCAATTCACTTCTTAATTATTTAGCATAATTATAGCACGTAGTAACTAACTCATGATGGAGGTATAAAAATAATTTTTTAAAATTCAACGAATGCTACGTAATGAAATTTAAATTACACAACGTTATTTATATTATAAAACTTTTGGTCTTTTATATGACCTTAATAAATACTTGTTTGAAATGAATGTCAATCGCTTTAAGTGAAAAAATCAGTTAGACAAACCGCTCATTTGGCGCTTTGTGAGTTTATTCACACAGATATATAAAAATTATATAACACCGTTTAGTTAGCAATCTCATCCGATTTACTTTTCAGTAAAAACTGAATGTGATTTTGTATCAAGGTTTTATTTTATTATAAAAAAATGTTGCCAATTCAAACTTCTTCTCTGCATTGCCCTAAGCGAATAAAAAAAACGTAGTAAAAAACTAACTCATGCCTTAATCGACTAATACAGTAATATTGACGGGTATTGATGTTACTTTCTGCAACGAAAACAATTTTTAACACAGTACTCGATGTCGTATGTAACTTTTGTAATCAATACTACAAAAATAGGCAATAGTTAGTATCAGTGGTTGAGGTACTAAGAATTCTTTTATCATCACTTGGATTAAGAACAATTTTTGTTTTTGTTTAATAGTAAACACATCATGTTTGACTTATCTAATTAAACATTGCTGTTTCTGTACAGTCTGATATCAATTAAAAAAATGTATAAAAGTCAAGTTCTTTCAGTTGTACTGAAAAAGGTATGCCATTTTTTTTTCAGAAAACGATGCAAATTTTTAATTTTTTCTAACAGGTCAGTTTATTATTTAATATAAAAATACTTCACGTAGATTTTTACCAACAGTACAGAAAAAAAGTCTATGATATCGATTAAAAAAATGTATAAAAGTCAAGTTCTTTCAGTTGTACTGAAAAAATAGAAATATTTCAAATAATTTCTAGGAAAAATTTAATTTTTTTTATTTTGCAATTGACAACTTTAATTTTAAAATATGATATATACGCGTGCACAGTTTCGAAGCCAGACCGGTCTCCCATTAATGCTGACTAAGCGGATTTATTTATTATTCTGCTGATGTTAGCATTAAATTTCTCGCTTTTAATTTTTCTGTAGATGTCAGCATTAAAAAAGTTTATACATGACTGGCTTTATTAAATTTTTCTATAGATTTCATATTTCTACAGTTGCTATCTAGACAATACCTTAGCATTAAATTCTTGCTTACATGAGTTGAATTTTCTGCTGTTCTTGTTGTTTAATATCCTTATATACTCAAGATATGTGTGTGTGATAGTCGTTCAATCTTTATTGCCAAGTTGTAGTGTGTTTTATAGAACAAATCAAAAATGAAAATCTTTTTTTTTTAAAATTGTCCTTGTCAGGAAAGAATAATGATAGTGATTGGGTTAAAATTATTGAGTAGTTTATAGTCAATCCAAATTAAGTACTGGAGAAAAAAATCGTTGACGCCGTGAGCAGATCCACCAATTGCAACGTACGACTTAATGATACCAATACAGAGTATGTATTTCGTTAGCTTAATATATAGATTTAATTTTCTTAATGCATTTACTTGGTCTAATATTCATTTGAATCTTTTTTTAGTGAACACGAAGAAGAAGAAGAAGAACCAGAAACGACCGCGCGTCAAAGATGACGAAGACAGCCCTCATAGAACTGATAATGCAATATTTTTTTTTACCGTTCAGAGTTGGAGTGAGTTAGAACTGTTCCTTATATTTGGGAACTTAAGTGAATTATAGTATGTTTATTCTAGAGTACATAACATTATATATAAATATATATATATATATATATATATATATATATACATATATGTATTTTATAAATTACAATAAAGAAAAATACATTGTGTGTTTCATTTCACATTACTCTCGATTTAATAACTACGTCTCTTAAAATTTATTCTTGCTGGTTTATGAAGTTCATTTACTATATCCTCTTTCACTTTTGATTGAGCAACTATCATAATACTTTTTTCTAATCAGGATTTATTAAATACAATTAATAAATACTTCCATGTTTGAATGTCGTGGGCTCCACTTGCTTTGAAAGGAACTTTTAATATAAAATCAAGAAACATTGTGGTATTGTTTATAAGTCC
Organism: Platerodrilus igneus; assembly: GCA_036346225.1. Classification (NCBI taxonomy): domain Eukaryota; kingdom Metazoa; phylum Arthropoda; class Insecta; order Coleoptera; family Lycidae; genus Platerodrilus; species Platerodrilus igneus. The sequence goes on from JARFIW010000276.1 coordinate 44,179, forward strand.
GGAACCGGAACAAACGTTGAACACCCTCCTTTAAGTGGATCATGATTGTTTATATTTGCCTTCAAGTGTAAAACTTCTTGGATTGCCCAACCTGAATCCTTTTTGCTAAATTCCTCTAATCGCTTCGAAATCTTGTCTAATACGTTCTCCTTATACCACCGCTTGAGATTGGTATTTATATCGATGTGACGATTTGCAGTAGGAAACGTCTTCAAATCTATTTCGCCAGTTGTAGGCTTAACAAAGTTAGCGGTCAATATTACATTAACTTTCAACATTGACTTTTTTAAGCAATCAACAATCTTGCGTTTAAAACTAGCGAACGCCTTGTCTAAGAACACTAGAGGATCTCTATAACTTAAATGGGTAATAAGTCCCGTAATTATTCGACTTCCAAAACATGATTGTATATCATGCCAAATCAGATTTTTTCGAATATGACCTCTAGAAAGCGTTGCATCAATACCTTTAACTTGATATTCCAAAGAGCGTTTCAAGTGCATCAATCGTACAAAATAACTTTTAAGATGTACCAAATTAGATTCCAGCCTACTAGGATTTTCCTGACGATTGTCTTCGTATACCTTATTTCCAATATCAAGCTTCAATATACTAATATTTGCTTTGATAATTATAATGTGTTTTGTTATTGCATCGACTGATCTGATTAGATTCACGCATTTCACAGTCAATTTCAAAATAGCGCTACTAATCTCCACGGTTTCAGAATTCATGATTCTATACAAATCAATACACTACTTAATATATATGTACAGCTTTATTTACTATTTATACAAAAATATCATCTGACAAAAGCAAAACCACTGTAATTGAATTAGCATACAACATCATTTTTCATTCAGCTGCGTTTACTGAAAAAATTTGCTTGCTTGCAGTATAGTAATCAAATGTTTTTATACGACCTTTGATTTATGCTGTGTGTACAGAAAATACACTATCATTACAGCGCTATTTATTATGGTTACATATAAAAATTTTTAATAAAAATTAAAGCAAGTTTTGAAAAAATGTCTCAGATTAAACCGTCAATGTTGTTTATTAATTTACCCGAACTATAGAATATGCAATGTGCAACGCATGACATTTTCCATAAAACTTTGTTAAAGCAATTCACTTCTTAATTATTTAGCATAATTATAGCACGTAGTAACTAACTCATGATGGAGGTATAAAAATAATTTTTTAAAATTCAACGAATGCTACGTAATGAAATTTAAATTACACAACGTTATTTATATTATTAAACTTTTGGTCTTTTATATGACCTTAATAAATACTTGTTTGAAATGAATGCCAATCGCTTTAAGTGAAAAAATCAGTTAGACAAACCGCTCATTTGACGCTTTGTGAGTTTATTCACACAGATATATAAAAATATTATAACACCGTTTAGTTAGCAATCTCCGATTTACCTTTTAGTAAAAACTGAATGTGATTTTGTATCAAGGTTTATTTTATTATAAAAAAATGCTGCCAATTCAAACTTCTTCTCTGCATTGCCCTAAGCGAATAAAAAGAAACGTAGTAAAAAACTAACTCATGCCTTAATCGACTAATACAGTAATATTGACGGGTATTGATGTTACTTTCTGCAACGAAAACAATTTTTAATACAGTACTCGCTGTCGTATGTAATTTTTGTAATCAATACTACAAAAATAGGCAATAGTTAGTATCAGTGGTTGAGGTACTAAGAATTTTTTTATCATCACTTGGATTAAGAACAATTTTTGTTTTTGTTTAATAGTAAACACATCATGTTTGACTTATCTAATTAAACATTGCTGTTTCTGTACAGTCTGATATCGATTAAAAAAATGTATAAAAGTCAAGTTCTTTCAGTTGTACTGAAGAAAAGTAAATATTTCAAATGATTTCTAGGAAAAATTTAATTTTTTTTGCTTTGCAATTGACAACTTTAATTTTAAAATATGGTATATACGCGTGCACCGTTTTCGAAGCCAGACCGGTCTCCCATTAATGCTGACTAAGCGGATTTATTTATTATTCTGCTGATGTTAGCATTAAATTTCTCGCTTTTAATTTTTCTGTAGATGTCAGCATTAAAAAAGTTTATACATGACTGGCTTTATTAAATTTTTCTATAGATTTCATATTTCTACAATTGCTATCTAGACAATACCTTAACATTAAATTCTTGCTTACATGAGTTGAATTTTCTGCTGTTCTTGTTGTTTAATATCCTTATATACTCAAGATATGTGTGTGTGATAGTCGTTCAATCTTTATTCAAGTTGTAGTGTGTTTTATAGAACAAATCAAAAATGAAAATCTTTTTTTTTTTAATTGTCCTTGTCAGGAAGGAATAATGATAGTGATTGGGTTAAAATTATTGAGTACTATATAGTCAATCCAAATTAAGTACTGGAGAAAAAAATCGTTGACACCGTGAGCAGATCCACCAATTGCAACGTACGATCTGATGTCACCAATACAGAGTATGTATTCGTTAGCTTAATATATAGATTTAATTTTCTTAATGCATTTACTTGGTCTAATATTCATTTGAATCTTTTTAGTGAACACGAAGAAGAAGAAGAACCAGAAACGACCGCGCGTCAAAGATGACGAAGACAGCCCTCATAGAACTGATAATGCAATATTTTTTTTTACCATTCAGAGTTGGAGTGAGTTAGAACTGTTCCTTATATTTGGGAACTTACGTGAATTATAGTATGTTTATTCTAGAGTACATAACATTATATATATATATATATATATATATATATATATATATATATATTTATATGTATTTTTAAATTACAATAAAGAAAATACATTGTGTGTTTCATTTCACATTACTCCGATTTAATAACTACGTAATCTCAGTTTACAGAACGGTGTAAAACAATTTTGACTTTTAATCTGAGTGCATATTTCGAATAGATGCTCTCATTTTTTTTGCGATTAAAGTTAGAAATGCATTTAAAATAGATGCTTTTATATTTTTTGTAATTGAAATTAGAAATGCATGTGATCTAAAATTGCAGAGTTGCCTTCAGTACGTATCTATAGAAATGCAAATGCTGAAGAAGCATTAGACTAGACTATCGTTGACAAGAAAAAAAAAGCTGTCTGACATGGGTTGAATTTTCTGCTGTTCTTGTTGTTTAATATCTTTATATATACTTAAGATATGTGTGTGATAATCGCTCAATCTTTATTGTCAAGTTGTAGTTGTGTTCTATAGAACAAATCAAAAATGAAAACTTTTTTTAAAATTGCCCTTGTCAGGAAAGAATAATGATAGTGGTTAGGTTAAAAATTATTGAGTAGTTTATAGTCAATCCAAATGAAGTTATTTAAAAAATTGTTTACTCCGTGAGCAGATCTATCAAAGGCAACGTTAGCATATATTTCAATAGATTTATTTCTAGTTTCTTTGAAGTTGGAGCATTTCATAAATTTCCTTGTTTATATATTTCTTGCAGATAAACTGAGTTCGCGATTTAATAACTACGACTTGTTATTCTTTAAAAGCGAGAATGAGAAAACTGGTACAGTCTGTTTGTCTATTTGTCTGTCTGTCTTTAGCAAAATTTTCGAGATATCTGTACAATTTGTTAAATGGTGTAAAACCAGTAAAGAGCTATTGCGTTGATCAATTATAATTGCTTTCAGGGTTGAGAGTCCCATTCGTGCTGTCTGAGTTTAATAGTTTTTTTCTGCAGACATTAGCATTAAAGATTTCTTACTGACTACAATAATAATAATTCAGACTCAATCTTTCTATTGTTTTTTATTATTATCAAGCCATTCTTTTAATAACAAGGTATTTTGTTGTGCACATTGCAGATTATTATTGCTGTGTCTACAACAATGGATGTTATATTTTAAACGGTTGTTGATTTTTAACTCCGATATCTTAGGACAACCTAGTGCAAGCATATCAGTTACAACGTTTTGCATTAGATAGATTTCAATCAATTTCTTCTTTTCTAGACCTTTCACAAATACTTCTTCACCGGGTAGGATAATTTGCTTCAAATAAAGCGCTATATATGATAAACCCATTCCAGCCCTTGAAGATTCATCTCAAGAAAGACCATGAATATTCCTTGTCACCCAGTCGTTATGTTTTATATGATCTTGGCACAAACAACTGGACTGCAGTGGCAGTTTAAAAATTTGATGCCAAACAACACCTTTCAACAAGTCTAAAACCGCAATTTCTTTACACACAAACTCGTTTCTCTTGTATTTAAATCCCTGAATATCAATTATATACATGTTTGTATGTAAATACTAGGTTATCATAAAGTAAGGGATATATTTTAAATTATTACAACTTTTTAATAAATTAAGTTAGTAACATAAAATAAACGAAATCTAGTTGCTTAATGAATGGGATTTTACCATATCTATGAGAAACAAAAGCGTTGTCATAACAATTGTTGACACTAGTGTCAAAACGAAATTATTCAATTTGAAGTTTTATTTTGAAATTAAAACTCAAGTAAACGTTGAGTTCAAACGACTCAACTGTAATAACATGGATTTACAAACAAGAATTGGTTTAGTTCAGTGCTATTATGAATCCGGCAGAAATTACACCGCTGGATTACGAAGATTTCGCACGAGAATGGGTTTGAGAGCGGGACCCTGTCAAATGAAAGCGTACCGCAATTTGATACAAAAATTTGAAAGAACAGGGTCTGTAACTGACTTACCAAGATCAGGAAGACCAATAATTAGTGATGTCCAAGTTGCAGAGGTCTTCATGAAAATCAAGACATAGCCAGAAGCAATTCACTCGCAATCAGCAGTGCAAATGCGATATCCAAGCGATTGCAAATGCCGTATACCACGGTTTGGAAAATTTTACGCAAAATTCTAAACATGTATCCATATAAACTGAAAATGCTGTTTGAATTAAAGGATGCAGATTTGGCTACTAGGTACGATTTTCTTTGCGAGTAATGGCTCAGATGGAAATTGAACCCGAATGGTTATCCCGTATTTTATGGACAGATGAGGCACATTTTACTCTGAATGGTGGAGTCGATACTCAAAACTGTAGAATCTGGTCTGCAGAAAATCCGCAACAAATCGTTCAAAAGGTCTTCATGACAAGAAAGTCACCGTTTGGTGCGGTTTACAGCTGATTTTATTATTGGTCCGTATTTCTACGAGGAAATGCAGAATGGACAAGCCGTATCTGTAACTGTAAATGGTGAACGATACTTGCAAATGTTACAAAATTATGTTATTCCACAGCTGCAAAACGAGCACTACGGAATTGAAAACATCATTTTATGCAGGATGGAGCACCCCCGCACATTTTTCGACCAGTCAAAGAATTGTTAACCAACGTTTTTCAAGATCGCGTGTTAAGCAGACATTTCGTAAATTCATGGCCACCAAGGTCACCTGATCTAAACCCAGCGGATTACTGGCTGTGGGGTTATTTAAAAGTTTAGTGTTTGAAGACGACCAACTACGCTACAAGAATTAAAAGACAGTATTACGGAGCAGATTGGTACAATTCGACCAGAAATGTGACGAAATGCTGTGTACAATTTGGAGGTAAGGATGGTGATCTTACAACAACAAAATGGAGGTCATATTGAGCAATTGCCGTAACCTGTTTTGGGCATACTAAATCCCATTTCATAAGCAATTAGATTTCATTTATTTCTTGTTATTAACTTAATTTGTTAAAAAGTTATCATAATTTAAAATATATCCCTTACTTTATGATAACCTTATATATGCAGTAAACTTTGACTAATTAAATTAATATTAGGAGCAATCTCCTTATATAGCAGATTACCACCATCTGCGTACTTTGCCAACCCACTTTTCAACCTATCACAAGAGTGAACACATTTTGAATTGAAACCGGCCCATGTGTATTTGCAGCCTCTAAACATAAATAAAAAACATAAATCAGAATCCACTTTAATTAAACACAATTGACTTGAATGCGATATTTTGCATCTGTCATACTTTATAACTTCTAGATAGAAAACCAAATTCAAAACATCTACACACATTTTCTCTGCACTTACATTTTTCAACATACGTGTGTTTTTGAAATGTGTTTCATTGAAAATAATATAAAGCCGATCCTAATTCAAAACGTGCCCACAAGTATTTTACATTTGAAAAGAATTCAGGTTTTCACATTTTACATTAAAAGTATATAACGCCGATCCTAATTCAAAACGGTGCACGTGTAACTTCTCAGAAAACAGAATTCAAAACAGCTACACACAATCTTCTTGCACTTACATTTTCAACATACGTGTGTTTCATTGAAAGTAATATAAAGCCGATCCTAATTCAAAACGTGACAAGTATTTTACATTGAAAGTATATAAGAATTCATGTTTTCACAACAATTTTACATTGAAATGTTTTCACAACTATTTTACATTGAATTATATTGGGATCCTAATTCAAAACGGTGCACGTGTATTTTACATATGGAAAATACGTCTGAACACGTTTTGAATTAGGACCGGCCCTACCTATCTACTGCTAGTTAATAGAGTAGCTATTAGTTGTTTTATGATAAATGGTGCGACTACCACACGATGTTGTTTAGGTACTTTGCGTGAGTGTGCGTCGCCGTGGATCAATGTGTAAGCGTAAGACAACAGATCCCAGGTCTGAGTTCAAATCCCGACACGGCCGACTGCTTGAAAAATGGCAGGTGAGCATTTTTCACAAAAAATTACGCCCTCGTTCGGATGAGAGGTTAAATGGAGGACCCGTGTGTGAGTGTTGTCACGCACGTTAAAGATCCCTACCTTGATTGGAACAGCTGAGATTTAAATTACAGCAACAACAGTTTCAACCTCTTCAGTATGTAACATTCAACCCGCTTTGTATACACATTGTATTATTATTTACCGCAAACTTAGCCTTCAAACTATAATATGTATAGCTACGGAATCCCCACACGCGGTTTTATGAAGTGGTCGGAGCCTAGTGTAGAAATAAAGGAAGCACTTCAGGCATACAAAAGATTATTGTTTATTCTAAAAAACAAGGTAGAAATACAGATCGCCACCTTCTCTTTATTATTTGAAAGATAAACAGCATTGCAATTTTTTTCAATTTCTAAATTTTTAATAATATTTTCTAAGCTTTTTGTTGGTTGATCCAATCAATGTAACTAGGTACGCGTGCATATACACCTGGGTATCCTTTTACGGTACATGGTTTAACTGACCAAGAGACAACACCAAATTGTTTACCACCAGCATCAACCAATGGACCACCAGAGTCACCCTAAAAATACAAGTTATTCATGTGCAAAATTCAATCAAAACTTCTTACGCTGCATTGTCCTTTACCGCCTTCGGGTACACCACCACATACATTATAGAAGTTTACTTTACTTCCATGGGCAGCTTTAGTCGTCATCATGATAAATTATTAAATCTACACGCTGGAGATTTTCCATTACGCTTCCTCCGCTCTGAAATAAATAAAAAATGACTCATAGTTTATTGGGCATATTGAATATATTACGTAATAGCCCAACCAGCTAAAACTCCCATGTGTCTGGGAGGTTGTTCGCCTTGTACAGGTAAAATAACATTTCGCAAGCTCACTGAATGCGATAGGACTTTCTAACTGTAAAAAAACATTTATTAAAGGTACTACGTTAGACACAGTGTACAACCTTTAAAACAGAAACATCGTTATGAATATAAGATCCTGGGTAACCTGGATGTTCGGATTTTTTCACAACTTTAATGACATTTGTGCTTGTGAAGATTTTGGTGACACCGTACTGAATAGATAAGTATGAGGCTCTGAAACATACAAATTATTACTCCTCTTACATATGGCTTCACAAAAAAATATTGCATTAAACGACAAACAAAAATGCAAACTAACGAGGGCAGGAAATTGGGTCTTAAAAATAGCACAAAAAGGTGTAGATATTCAAAAATAATCAAAAGAATTTTTGTTTTATCATTTTATATTTTATAGTTTTTCGTAATAAGAAATTGAAAATTATCTATAAACTCAGTTTGTTAAATTGATATCATCTTTGGATTTAGATAAGGATAAACTAGGTTTCAAATTTGGAAAGCTTTAATATAGTAAACACGGTAACCTAATTCTGCTTTACCTCATTAAACATAAACGCTTATACGACATATTTCAAAGTTTTTTAAAACTGTCACTCAAACTGACTGTTAAGCCTTTTTAAAGTATGCCCAAAGGGTCATGTCTGATGATCTAAACCAAAAATTACTATTTTGCAAATAATACGTCCAAAATTGGTAACATTGTCGACGAGGATTTGTCGTCTCTCGGGTTGAAGCAAAGTAATAAGAATCAATAACCACGTTTATAAAGCTTCGAAATCTGTTTCATAAATGCTTATGTCTGATTAGCCGGAACAGAGTAGCAATACATGCCAGAGGTATGCGTGAGTTTGAGGACAGTCACATAGTCAACAACGATACGTCGTCTTGTATATGATCAAGAATGGTTTATGGTTGGTTCTTAACCCAGTTTAAAGGGAACACAATAGTTAAACAAAAAGTGTAACTTGTTTGCACATTCAACAGTACAATTTAGCTCATGTTTTATTTGTCCAATTGTCTAAATGTAAATACTATCCGGTTTTTGTAAGAATCAAATGAAACCATCAAAAGATTCACCAAATTATAAAATTGAAAAGTTGCGTCAAATATGGCATTCGGGCAATCAGATAATTCTCAATAGCTAACGATTCTGAACGTTGTATCGTTAGCTCGTTACTTAAGGAAACAAGTTCTGGAAAAAGATTTAATAATTTTAGTTAGTTAAATGGGGTTTTAGTAAGAAGAGAGCTTCTTTGGTAGTTTACATTTAATAATGTTCCTATTGCAGTATAGAGTTAGAATAAAGAATCAAAATAGGGAGTACCCAGTACATTAAATATATACATTAATAGATATCATTACCTTACATTCGGTGGTATTATATTAGAAAAAATTATTGATAAAAACCGGAGAAATTATCGGCAAAATGTTATTTGTGCAAATTTACACAGGTTTGGGAAACATCAACTAAGAAATCTAAAACCGTAAACTCAAAAACATTCATAAAAGTAGTGTGTTGGGAGTAACGAATGACGCATCTTTCAGTTTTAAATGTAAAATCAAGAAAATAGAACGACGGTTCAAACGGGCAGAACAACATTGACCTCAAATTTAAGATAGTTTAGAGGCGCAAGTCATGAGAAAAAAAATGGTATGCAATGAACCTAAGACGTAGCGTAAAGTCGATTCTGCATGTAACAACGTTTTAGTTTTTGACACTTTTGGACGTTTGTAGACTCTGCCTTCTAAGCTGTCTGAACGGACTTACTGCTCCGACGCACATGGAATAAGTTTCTCACTAAGGGAATGTAATTACCCAATTAGTGTTTAATACTTAGAGAATATATCTAGATTTATACTGAACATCGTTATTATTCTGTAATAGATGAGGTTCTTGAAAAATCACATTTTTTTTTAAATTTCGGATATAATTGCTAGTCAAATATATTGCTGAAGATGTTGGGCAAATTACAAAATATCGCTTTGTCCCACATGTAATAGTCAATGATAGGAATATTGTTTTAGGATGCTATTACATTTACTATAACTGAGCAAAGAAATAAAGTAATCGCTGCAATAAAAACATTAGTTCCTTTGACAAAGTCCAATTCTCTAATTACAAAATATCAAGACAATATTAACTGGCGTTGTTTCCTTGCCTTTTTTAGAAGCCAACTATCGTATTTGTTTTAGATTGTTTGTGTATGTAGTGTTGACCCTTCGTTACTTTATTAGAGGAAATTGAACAAGTCCCTTTAAACACAATAACGAGGCAGGCCCAATTTTTAAATTACATAAAAGTTTTCAAAATTAATAGTGAATTAAAACGCGATCTTAGGCGTTACTTTAAAGAATATGTTTTCTCTGAAACCAAAAGTTCAATAACGAGGATTTCTTTTCCCTAAGTATAAAGTAAAATTTAATAACAGAAAACAATTTTTATACCAAAGTGTCAATCAAAATTGCATCAACTTTTGAAAAAAGCTATTACAAATATATCCCAATTATACCCTACTGTATATAATGTGTTCATATCTGTCCCGAGAAATAATAAATAAGTTATTTAACTTGTTACATGCCAAATTGTCTTAAAGTTAAAGGCATGAACAAACGATTCTCTTAAGTAAACTATACCGCTTTTTGCGACCTTAAGAATTGGAAATATATTTTGCCAGGTCATAATTGACAATTTTTTTTGAGTTCCGAAATGGCAATTTTCCTTCAGAGAAGCCTACAAGATGAAAAACTCGACTTTTCAGAGAAGAATCTGGAAAGTCCTACCGGCCGTGAAAATGTTTAATTACAATTGTAAGCTGATTGCAGTTGGTTTCTTTTATATGCCTTATGGTTGAAATATCAAGGTAGTGAGTCGGTTTACCTATAAATTTTAGGTAACGGTTTCCCAAAACTTTATATAAAAAATAATCAATTCCTGTTAACAAAAAATATGACTTGTCAAAATTTAGTTTCAGGGTTAATCATAACTTTACAGAGATTATGCAAACTTCTGATTTAAGCACTCACATTTAATTTATTAATGTCACTTCTCCAATATCTTATTTATTAAATGACAACTTGGATTTAAAGGTCACCATTATAGACAAGTATATATAAGGGTGGTCCGGTTTTCAAGCCCTATATCTTCTGAACTATGCAAATAGAAAAATTTCATGGGAAAAGTTTTTGAATATATTTTCTACAAATATAAGGCAAAGTATTTTCATGGCCTACTATATTTGAGCAATAATATGTCACTTTGGTTTTTAAATCGAACACCCTTATTTTTTTTGAAAAATATTCTTTGAAATTGTCTTTACGGCAATATGCAACCAATGATTTTATTCAAAGTACGTAAATAACCTAAATAATAGAACAATCTGATTATTTCTGTTAACAACTGCCCAGTATTTCAGTTGTTTATTCCAATTATCCACAAAAAAAAAAGTCATTCTTAATAAAAAATAATGGAAATGAATTATTCAAACAATGAAAAAGTTGATATGTCTTGTCTTCATAGGAAACAACAATAAACGTTTTGCAGTTTTATATCGAAAGTTATATCCTGACCGTAGACAACCAAATATAGATACATTTAAGAATTTGAAAAATTCTTTAAGGTCCAAATTAACTATCACCAGAAATCAAGTACAAATAAATTGTTTACTTTAGACCTTATCCTGTTTCTGAGAAACTGCAGCTGAACTAAACGTTTACAGATTTTAATGTTTTAGGGTCATTCAATGAAAGCATTTAAGATGCATTTGGTTCAAAATTACATCCCAATTATGC
>JARFIW010000277.1:0-109003 GCA_036346225.1 Platerodrilus igneus
CTATATCCCTATCCTATTCCTAACTCTCACCTACTTCTATAAACTGAAATTATCCCTAACTTCATCCTACTCATCCATCTAATCCTATATACATCCTATATACCTATCCTATTCCTAACTTTTAACTAATCTTCACTATACTTTACTTCCCCCTACCTAATCCTATATGCCTATCCTACTTTTACTCTATTCCTAACTCTCCACTAATCTTATATGAATATCTATACTTAACCTATCTTATTTTCTTCCTACATTTACTCTTTATTCTCATCCTAAACCTATTCCTAATTATCTCCCATATTTATCCTATACCTAGCTTTATTTTCTATAACTATACTAAAATTCACCTATCTCTATTCTTTGTTCATCAAGTTATTTAAATCTAACTCTCTTCTTGACCCTCCAAGTCTTTCTTCTCACCATCCTAATACTCTTCATCCCTATTTCTCCCTCTTCTATATCTATACTTATCATCCCTATTATCTCACATACAATAAACTTATCATCCCTATTATCCTGACTCTTAAATATTGCTTCTTCTTTAGTCCCTACACTTGTCTGTTTCTTATTCATTATCATTTCCTTTTCTCTCGACAAACCAAACGATACTACTTTACAATTATCGATTTTTCCCTCTATGGAACATCCTATGTACCTTCTAGAATTTTTGTGTAATGGAATCCGCCAGAATGAATCCCTTAAATCTACTTTATTAAAAACAAACTTGCCATTTAACCTCGTCAAAAATAATTCTGCCTTCAACTGCTCCCGATATGCTGCTTCTACCCCCACTACTTCTGCATGTTTTTGTATTAAAGCTTGAACCTCTACTCTCCTATCCTCTGGACATCTAATTGTGTTGATCTGTTTAACTTCATCATCCTCTACCTCTACTACATTAATACTAAACCCAGTGTCATCCTCTGTGACTTCATAACTGCCCTTCCATGGCACTACCCTGTCCTTAATCCTTATTACCTTCCTTTCCATATCTATCAAAACCCCTAACTTCATCATACAGTCAACACCTAAAATGCTCTGAAACTTCAGTCCAGGTACAATTACAAACTCCTGTTCACAGCTTAAACCTCCTATATCTATCCTAAGCACCACAACACTATTTACTACAGCAAACTTCTTTTTATTTGGAGCTACAAAATGGCTACGTTTTATAGGCATAATTCTATCACAAACCTTATCCCTAATTTTGCTGACGAATTCCTCCGATATTAAACTCGCCTCTGCCCCTGTATCAAGTAATACTTCTACATTATTTTCAAAAATTTCTAATTTAATAATTGGCAAACATAATTTTTCCTCAGTTTCTGGCTCTATTTCCTCCTCAATTTTGAAAAATTCACGTGGATGTTCGTATACATTTACACAGAAATCTAGTGGTCTGTCACGTTCTAAAAATCCTGTCTCATCCTGTTTTCCGTGCTTGGTCCTGGTTGTCCTTCTACAACCTGTGCGTACGTCCTCCTCGTGTTAATATCCGTGTCCCTGTCTCTATTCGGCGTGCTGGTCACAGTCCTGTTTACTTCCGGTAAACTGTTCTGTCTCGTGTAACTAGGTCTTGGCGTCGGTCCCCTAGTCGCACTATTGCTCCTGTATTCCTGTCCTCGTCGTTCCCAATTCGGTCGAAAATTTCTGTTGTAGTCAGGCCGTCTCGGATAATTCGGTGTCCTGTTGTCAAACCTAACTGTGTTAACGTTTCGTTCTCGTATCTCTCTTGTCCGTCCTACACCTACATCGTCATATCTCTGCAAATACTCTAAAATGTCTCCCGTTCTGTGATGTTTTGTAAGGCCACGTGTTGTCTAATTTCCAGTTCAAAATGTCGTGATAGGTACTTGATAATCTGTCTGTCCGTCAATGGTGGATTCAGTTGTTTGGCCACACTGTACTTGCGGATGGCATATTGCTCCCTAGAACCTGCAAACTCTCCCTTAAATTTTCCTGTAATCAAGTCGTCCCTAATCTGATCCTGTTTGTGATCACTCCAGTAATGTTGTAAAAATTTGTTTTCAAAGTCCTGATACGTGTCTATGTCCTGTCCTACTAAATTGTACCATGCTTCCGCGTTGTCCTTTAATAAAGCCTTTATCGTATTCAGTTTAGTCTGTTCGTCAAATAAATTTCCCACTAGATTTCTTACACTATTAATAAAAATTTGTAGATTTACTCTGTTATCGCCATAAAACTTCATGTGTTGGTCCAATGATACTCCACCTGTAGAAAATCTGGAACCATCCCCCGTTAAATTTGACATGTTGTATTTGATACTACTAACTTCGCGTTCTACCCTGCCTAACTGATCCCTACATGAGTCCGTCACTTCAGTCATTTTTACATTAATCTCTTCTTCACAAAAAATGCGTACTTCGGACCTTAAATGTCCCATTTCCTGTCGAAGACCTGTAATATCCCGCTCATTTTTATCCACCCTATTTTCAACTTCCCCCAGTTTCACGGTAAGACTATCTTTAAATTCTGTAAATTCTTTAGTATTTTGTTCAATTTTCCCGCTTATCTGCTCTAATTTTTGGTTGGACTCCTCCCTCGCTAATCGCATTTCCTCTAACATTCTCATCATTAACTCATTTCCTTGATCCCCTGATTCCGTCCTCGACTGATCTCTACTGCCTCCCGCTTCTTCCATTTTCGAATTTTTCTCACACAATGCACTATCGTCACTTCCAATTTCCACTCCTTGACTCCTTAACCACTCCTTTCTCTGCATACGTTCAAATCACTCACACACACTCTAAAATACTCTTAAATTTATACACAAACAGAAACTCTCTCTCTCAGATCGCCAGTTTCCTGGAATAAAATCACAAAAATTTTATTTGGAACTCGAGCCCTCACGTTGTGGTCGCCATAAACTGCTGTGATATTCTCCTTTGAATGCGGGAACTGTGTCCTTTCAACAAAAAAAATTCTAGTCCCACCGATTGGACGTCATAAACTGCTGTGATCCTGTTTTCGCCTCGGCTGCTCACCTAATTTTATAAACCTCCTCATTCATAAAATTAAACAACACATTCCTACCACAAACATCAACGTTAACTCTATTTACATCAATATTCAGAATACATTAAATTTTCAAATTAAATTTCAGCATAAAATTCAGTTTTCAAAAAAAATTTCAAGATTAATTTTATTATCATTTTAATGTGCATCCAGAATTAAAGTCCTTGTTGGATGCCTAGTAATTAATATAACAATATAAGCAGACCGGAGTCTGAGTATAAAGGAGCATCTACCACCCTTTACGTTAATTAACCAGGTTCGTCTAATTGAGCTCAAAGACATACCCAAATTTTCATCATATTCCCGAACATCAAAACAAAATACCCCTTTTACTTAAACAAGCAAATTTCATCTTAAAATTAAACTTTTCTGGTTAGTACAATTTCACTAATGTCCATTTAAAGTAAATCAATTATAAAGTCATTCAATACACACAAAATGTCAAACAAAATAGTATAATTTACCTGAAGGTTACTGTCCTCGTAGCTTCAAAGTATCGTTTCTTTAGTTAATCACACCATTCAACAGGATTATATTTACGGCTTCTGATTCTCTACGCTTTTAAAATTTTCTCCATCACCATTTATTTAAAGTTGTTTCTGGGCTTTTCCGGAACTCATCTGTGTTTATCTGACCCTTGTTTCATGGATCCAGACACGTATTTGAACCATTGAATTATTAACACCCCCGAAAAATAGCAAAGAAATTCATGCGTCTGTCACCAATATACGCCAAAACTGCCTACTTTTGTGTATACATTTGTCGTTGTAAATTTTGCTAATTGGTACAGTGAAACTAAATTTTATTACCTTGTATCTAAGTGCACTGAAGTACATTCATGTTAGCACGTAAAGAACAAGCTGTTTTAAATCATATAATATTCGAGCAAACTGTTTAAATTATTTAATATTAAAACCGGAAAACCAAAAAGCACTATTTAACATCTTCAATCAAGTCGCGTATGTACGAGCTTTTAACGCATCGAATCGTCAAAAGTCTAAGAGTCTAAGAGGGCTTGTTTATATTCATCTCGGTATATATAGCAAAAAGCCTGTCTGTCGGTGTGTTCCCCAAAACGGGTAATTCTAAAGAATTCCTCATTCTATGTTCCCAGTCTGTCGCTCGCACGTCGATTTTTACGAATTTTCACTCGCCCCATTTAAATCTCAGAAAATTTCCACACGGCACGCAAGCATGTCCGAGAAAAACTAATTGATTTTGTACAGAAATTGTTGTTTCTACCTCTCATATATGCATCCTATTTTTAACCAATCGCAACCCCATGACGTTGCTTAAATCCCGCCTTTTACAATATGTGTCTTCGCTTGACGCATTTTCTCTTTCCTTCTCTAACCTGTTCGTATTGGTGCAAATTGATATTCTTTATTATCGATTATTTTAGTCCACATGGAGTGTGAAATAACCCAGCTTTAGCAATTCTCGTAACTATTATGCGACGTTTTCCCCAAGATTCTTTGAAACATTAATTATCTGCAAACTTTACGCCGTATGTGATTATTTAAACTATGCAGGTGTTCAAAATAATATTAATTCTCAGAGCCTTATTCCGTGGTATTTTAATCTTGGGTTTTTACAAGTTTCTATAGGTATTATATGTTATTAACGGTTTAATTAACTCCAATTAAAATTGATTTCTATCCTTTTCATTTTTAGCGAATACAACTTAAATATTAATTATTATATGTACACTTTGTTTTACTACCGGTTACTTAAAATAGGGTTAATTAATATAAACTTTGCACGTAATTTTCATTTGTTTAGGGAATAATTACATTATGCGCAGAGCTTTTCAATACTGCTTCTTTTGATATAAAGCGTCTTATAAATAATTTAAATTTCCTATTTTTACTGAAACAACCGAGTTTATTTATGCTTCATGGTTTTAATAACGCGTATTATTTAATGAAATTCCTTATACACGGTGATTAAAATTATTTGATGTGATTATTTAATTTTCTACCCTGGTCTAAATATGAGTAATATATATATATATATATATATATATATATATATATATATTGCGTTAAGTCATAGGGGTCGTAGAATAAACAAAAGAAACTCCCAAATAACCAAAGCACATAACTTACAGATATTAGAAGAGTAAATAGGTCATTATAAATATGGTTAGTTGAGAGCACACTGTGTGTTTGGCTTAGCATAGAAAGAAGTATTTTTTTTAATAATAGCAGACAAAAAGCTTGCTTTTTACTTACTTTGCACTAAGAATTTCTGAAGCTGTTTGAGTGGAATCTACGGATTCTGCTAAAACAACTTTATTAGGAGTGTTTTTAAAAGTCCAAACCATATTTTTATAGCATTTTGCTATATAACATCTATCTTTGTAAGAGGAGCTTCTGAGGCATCTTCTTAAAAATTCAATCAAATTCAAATAGATCTCTTGATAAAGCTATAAAATAGTAGCCCAGCGAATCGATCAGCGCTCCATCTTTTGTAGCACACATATCACAGCAGCTGATTGCCGTATTGAACTTTACTCTTGAGTAATGAGATGTGTTTCTTCCGATCTAGAAAAATGACAATAAGTTAAACAGAAGTGTCACGTCAGAACGTGTAACTACCAAAGGTGATTTTAGATAATTTCAAGTACGGCTGTGGAATAAATTCTTTATAATGTCCAATAAATTATATATATATATATATATATATATATATATATATATATATATATATATATATATTGCTGTAATTGTAGGGTTAATTTAGGGGTAGGTTAAGTCATAGGGGTCGTAGAATAAACAAAAGAAACTTCCAAGTAACAAAAGCACATAATTACAGATATTAGAAGAGTAAATAGATCATTATAAACATTATTAGTTGAGAGCATACTGTATATAGCAGTACAAGCGATTAAATGGATATCCAAGAGTAGCTACAAGCAAATATAAGAATTTTAAAATGTAACGAAATGCATCGAAATTAAATCAAAGGAAAACCTGTATGAATTGGCTAGATAGATATTCAACAAGTGCGTTAATATATCATCATATACGCAGGCAGAAATTATGCATTATTTGAAAAGCGTACGTGATAGAAAAGTATTACATTTGTTCAAAAATTAAATTTAACTAGGAAATAAACAAACACCTAATTTATTTCTATTTAGATTAGAATAAAGCAAACAACAACAATATGTGATTTGATGAACGAAGGTTCCTGGGATTTCTGAATTAAATGTGATGTATGTGAATGAATTACGTGACAAATTGAGCGTTCCTCCATACAATTAAACTACACAATTGGTAAAGTTTCCGAAGTAACACAAGAGATAAGACAATTGGTGTCGCCCAGCACGTGGAATCAACGAATCGCAAACAAATGGAGCAGGGCAATAAATATGATAACAATTGAACAACGAGTTAGTATACATTTGAAACTGAGCAGTCACTATACTCGACAGTGCTAAATTATTCACGCAAACAGTTAATTTAAAATTAAAGTGAAAATCATTTTATAAGAGTGTAAAAATTGTGTTAGCGAGCCGTACTACTACAGACGTAAGTAAACCAGATTTAGTGAAATTATACAATTTCCAAAAATTAATAATCTCTTGGTTACGACTCTTGGGTACGACTCTTTGATACGAGTCTTGGAGTCAGGAAGACTCTGGAGATTACTGCCTGTTAAAATAATTTCGTAATCTCTGACAATGGTAAATACTCTATTACTGTTTCGTTAATTACGGAGATGAAAAATCTTTTATTGGAATAAATTCACTAATAACGATTTAGACAGTATTTTGGTTAGATGTCGACTTTCAAATTCGACTCAAAATATTCAGACTGGACACGAAAACTCTTGGGGATACAGAGAAGTTACTGAACCACTCCAGGTTAGATGTTTTGAAATGATTTATTCCTTTAAACTGTTTTATTTCAATAATAATTCAAAAATGTAAGAGTCGACAAAACTGGGGTCCTTTGATAAATTTATAAAAGGCAATAGTCATCTTGAAACGTTTCAAAAGGTCTTTAAATGTAACAGTAAAAAAGCTCGTTTTGCTGGTTTCATTTTCTCAAACTCTGACAGATGTAAATAATTTAAAATGGGGAAGATATTTAAAAAGGTTGTAAATATTTAATCATTATACTGTGTATTGTAGAATTGCTTTATTTAATTGAATCAGCTAGTTGAGCCAAAGAGATTTATAAATTAACATTTTTACAAGTGCTTGAATAATATATAGAAAACAACACAGCATTTTAAGACGCTCATCGTAGGGGCTTGTGAAGTATCACAGCATTTAATGACAAGCCCAAGTCGTGGGACCTAATATAGAGGTATAATACAACATTCTATGCACGACCCAATCGTGGGGCTTGATTATCACAGCATTTTATGGCATGCCCAACCGTGGGGTCTAATATAAGGGGAAGTATCACAGCATTTTATGGCGGCCCAAGCGTAGGGGCGAGTATAACACGGCAATATATATATATATATATATATATATATATATATACACATATACACATGTACACATATATATATATATAAATATATATTTACAAGATGCAAAATAAATACATAAATTGCATGCCACGAACGTTGTTTTGTATGTGATCGTGTTATTAGTTGGCAAATTTGCTTTTGTAATACAAAAATCATAAAATCGACTTTCGAAATGTGTGTCTGTATACAAATAAAATAACATATTTCTATTATGTTCTACTTTTGCATCGGCTTGTTTATATGTTCATAAAAGCATTGTTTTTTTAATAGTACACGCATATTCTGTTATAGTCAAAACCATGAAAGAAGTCGTCTGCGTCATCACTTGTATTCGTACGAATTAAGTTGAAAATTTTAAGTCAATGTAGCATCTAGTTCATATTACCAAAGGATAGCCTGTTGAGTATATAAAGTTCAAAACATACGGACATGTACTCTTCTCTGTCGTTTTCATAGATGAACGTGTTCACGTATGTCTTTAATTAAAACACGTACAAATCGTATTTACTATCTTTATCATATATATTAGTTAAGCTTTTAAATAATCTTAAACGTATGTTTTGAATTGAGTTAGGCACCTATGACGTAGATGACTTCTTTTGTGGTTCATACTATAGTAATAAATACAACACATTCTACGGTACGCATGCTGATCCAGTATCCAGACTAGTTGTCGATCGTATCGTTTATACGAGCTTGTTGTAAGAACTAATTACAGAAGGTTGAGCACGCAATTATTTAAACTGCCTTAGTTTAAATAGATTTCTTCTGTAATTATGTAGACATTAATTTATCTTAGCAGGTTCTTCATGTATGCTTAAAACTTTAAACACATCTAAATCATCAACAATATAGCAGCCTTTTTAATAGATGTCCTAGTATCAGTATTTGAAAAGAGTTGAATGGTTTGTTATTTAGGGCAAACAAAATAGCTTGGGATTACAAATTCATCAATAAAACCGCTGATAAACTTTTACAATTATACTATTTGTAATAGGTATTGAGCTTAAATTTTCAAAAATAAATATAATTATTTTTAAAAATTATGTATTATTACTAGAAAATTCAAGTTGCTCGTATATTTATGATAATCAAGCAGTACAAAACTTTAAGTAATAAGAAATAAATATCCACCAAGTTGTGGTACAATAGTAAAGGATACACAAATTAAATAAAATTATCGTTATTTCAATTACATTGCATTCAAAAATGCCGTCGAATAATAATGAACAAAAAAAAAAGAACTACATGGTGGGCTAATTTTATAATATCTAAAAATAAAATAACTTATATACTGATGGACCAGCAAGTGTATGACCATATCAAACATTTCCCAGATAGCACAATATATTCAGAGAATATTCTATTTTAGTTCAAATGTTCTAAAATACAGAATATTCTTAAAATATATTCCAAGAATATTTGATAAATATTATAGTACTATTTGAAATATTTATAGTACATTCAATCTAGAATATTCACGGTATATATGTTTTAAATATTTTTTGTATATTCTAAATATTCTAATTCTAAATAAAATATGAAACATTCCATCTAAATATTCCTAGAAGGTTCATTAAATATCTTTGTATACGAAGAATATTTATAACATATTTTAAGGAAAACGTTCTCTTAAGATTTGACTAATAATGTTCTATACACATTCGAAACATTATAATAAAAGAATATTTACTAGTAGATAATTTTAAATATTTTTATATACTCTAAAGATTCTAATTTTAATTTTTTCTGAAACATATTCTAAATAAATATTCTAAGAACATTCAGTAAATATTATACTGCGTGGAGAATATTTACAACATATTTTAGGAAATGCGTTTTTTAAAGATTTAATTAATGATATCCTATGTATATTTTAAACCTTAATAAAGAAATGTTCAATGTATATTCAGCTTCAAATATTTTTGTATATTTTAAATATTCTAATTTAAAATTAAATATGAAACATTTAATGAATATTTTTAAAGTAATCAGTAAATGTATGAAAATATGTATAACAAATTTGTCTATAAAAGACGCCTTTGAAGGCTTAATAGTATTGTATAAATTCTAAACATAACAAAAAAGTGTTCAATAAATAATTTTATACTTTCAATTATTTTTTGTTAAATTTTCAGTATTCATATTAATAATGAATAACATGAATATTCTTAAAACATTCAGTAAATATTTTTGTACTTGGGGTAACATAGTATGTATATATTATTTTTTAATAGTTAAAAACATAATTTGTTATAATATTATTGATGGACATCGTATTTTAATCGGCGTGTATTTTAGCGCTGATGAAGGAATATCCCTTAACAATACTGTTATAGCTCCTACCATTATTGACTTATAAATATAATATGTGGACGAAACCATGTTACGTTCCCCCAACGAAGATGCACTAGCCACTACCGCACATGCTATTTGTTCGGAATTGTGAGGTTATGAGTTATGAGTTTACCGCTATCAACAGAGTACTCTGTGCCGCTATTGTTCTGTCTCTTTGTTAGAGATTATTAGTGAGTAGAGGGGTAAGGCCGGTCCTAATTCAAAACGTGTTCAGACGTATTTTCCATATGTAAAATACACGTGCACCGTTTTGAATTAGGATCGGCCTTATATAATTTCAATGTAAAATAGTTGTGAAAACATTCCAATGTAAAATAGTTGTGAAAACATTAATTCTTATATACTTTCAAATGTAAAATACTTGTGGGCACGTTTTGAATTAGGATCGGCTTTATTTTACGTTCAATAAAACATATTTCAAAACACACGTATGTTGAAAAATGTAAGTGCAGAGAAAAATGTGTGTAGCTGTTTTGAATTCGGTTTTCTAGCGAGAAGTTACACGTGCACCGTTTTGAATTAGGATCGGCGTTATATACTTTTAATGTAAAATGGGAAAACATGAATTCTTATATACTTTCAAATGTAAAATACTTGTGGGCACGTTTTGAATTAGGATAGGCTTTATATTACTTTCAATGAAACATACTTCAAAACACACGTATGTTGAAAAATGTAGGTGCAGAGAAAAATGTGTGTAGCTGTTTTGAATTCGGTTTTGTAGCGAGAAGTTACACGTGCACCGTTTTGAATTAGGATCGGCCTTATATACTTTTAATGTAAAATACTTGTGGGCACGTTTCGAATTAGGATAGGCTTTATATTACTTTCAATGAAACATACTTCAAAACACACGTATGTTGAAAAATGTAAGTGCAGAGAAAATGTGTGTAGATGTTTTGAATTTGGTTTTCTAGCGAGAAGTTATAAAGTATGCCAGATGTAAAATATCGCATTCAAGTCAATTGTGTTTAATTAAAGTGGATTCTGATTTATGTTTTTTGTTTATGTTTAGAGGCTGCAAATACACATGGGCCGGTTTCAATTCAAAATGTGTTCACTCTTGTGATAGGTGGAAAAGTGGGTTGGCAAAGTACGCAGATGGTGGTAATCTGCTATATAAGGAGATTGCTCCTAATATTAATTTAATTAGTCGAAGTTTACTGCATATATTTACATACAAACATGTATATAATTGATATTCAGAGATTTAAATACAAGAAAAACGAGTTTGTGTGCAAAGAAATTGCGGTTTTGGACTTGTTGGAAGGTGTTGTTTGGCATCAAATTTTTAAACTGCCAATGCAGTCTAGTTGTTTGAGCCAAGATCATATAAAACATAACGACTGGGTGACAAGGAATATTCATGGTCTTTCTTGGGATTAATCTTCAACGGCTGGAATGGTGTTATCATATATAGCGCTTTATTTCAAGCAAATTATCCGACCCGGTGAAAAAGTATTTGTGAAGGGTCTAGAAAAGAAGAAATTGATTTAAACCTATCTAATGCAAAACGTTGTAACTGATATGCTTTCACTAGGTTGAACTAAGCTATCGCAGTTAAAAATCAACAACCGTTTAAAATATAACATCTATTGTTGTAGACACAGCAATAATAATCTGCAATGTGCAAAACAAAATACCTTGTTATTAAAAGAATGGTTTGATAATAATAAAAAACAATAGAAAGATTGTGTCTGTTTTATTTATTTTAATATAATTTTACAATGTTAGCCGAAGCAAATTATCCGACCCGGTGAAGAAGTATGTGTGAAGGGTCTAGAAAAGAAGAAATGGATGGAAACCTATCTATTGCAAAATGTTATAGGCACGGCAATAATAGTCTGCAATGTGCAAAACAAAATACTTTGTTATTAAAAGAATGGTTTGATAATAATAAAAAACAATAGAAAAGATTGTGTCTGTATTATTATTGTAGTCAGTAAGAAATCTTTAATGCTGATGTCTGCAGAAAAAACAATTAAACTCGGACAGCACGAATGGGACTCTCAACTCTGAAAGCAATTATAATTGATCAACGCAATAGCTCTTTACTGGTTTTACAACATTTAACAAATTGTAAAGATATCTCGAAAAATTTGCCAAAGACAGACAGATAGATAGACAGATAGCAAGACTGACTGCACCAATTTTCTCATTCTCGCTTTTAAAGAATAACAAGTCGTAGTTATTAAATCGCGAACTCAGTTTATCTGCAAGAAATATATAAACGAGGAAATTTATGAAATGCTCCAACTTCAAAAAAACTAGAAATAAATCTATTGAAATATATGCTAATGTTGCAATTGGTGGATCTGCTCACGGAGTAAACAATTTTTTTCCAGCACTTCATTTGGATTGACTATAAACTACTCAATAATTTTAACCTAACCACTATCATTATTCTTTCCTGACAAGGGTAATTTTAAAAAAGTTTTCATTTTTGATTTGTTCTATAGAACACAACTACAACTTGACAATAAAGATTGAGCGAATATCACACACATATCTTGAGTATATATAAAGATATAAAACAACAAGAACAGCAGAAAATTCAACCCATGTCAGACAGCTTTTTTTCTTGTCAACGATAGTCTAGTCTAATGCTTCTTCAGCCTTTGCATTTCCATAGTTACGTACTGAAGGCAACTCTGCAATTTTAGTTCACATGCATTTCTAATTTCAATTGCAAAAAATATGAAAGCATCTATTTGAAATGCATTTCTAACTTTAATCGCAAAAAAAAATGAGAGCATCTTTTTGAAATATGCACTCAGATTAAAAGTCAAAAATTGTTTTACACCGTTCTGTAAACTAAGATGACGTAGTTATTAAATCGGGAGTAATGTGAAATGAAACACACAATGTATTTTTCTTTATTGTAATCTATAAAATACATATATATATATATATATATATATATATATATATAATGTTATGTACTCTAGAATAAACATACTATAATTCACTTAAGTTTCCAAATATAAAGAACAGTTCTAACTCACTCCAACTCTGAACGGTAAAAAATATTGCATTATCAGTTCTATGAGGGCTGTCTTCTTCATCTTTGACGCGCGGTCGTTTCTGGTTGTTCTTCTTCTTGTGTTCACTAAAAAAAGATCCAAATGAATATTATATCAAGTAAATGCATTAAGAAAATTAAATCTATATATTAAGCTAACGAATACATACTCTGTATTGGTGTCATCAGATCGTACGTTGCAATTGGTGGATCTGCTCACGGTGTCAACGATTTCTTTCTCCAGTACTTAATTTGGATTGACTATAAACTACTCAATAATTTTAACCCAATCACTATAATTATTCTTTCCTGACAAGGACAATTTAAAAAAAAAAGGTTTTCATTTTTGATTCGTTCTATAGAACACACAACTACAACTCGGCAATAAAGATTGAACGATTATCACATACACATATCTTGAGTATATAAGGATATGAAACAACAAGAACAGCAGAAAATTCAACTCATGTAAGCAAGAATTTAATGCTAAGGTATTGTCTGGATAGCAATTGTAGAAATATGAAATCTATAGAAAATTTAATAAAGCCAATCATGTATAAATTTTTTTAATGCTGACATCTACAGAAAAATAAAAAGCGAGAAATTTAATGCTAACATCAGCAGAATAATAAATAAATCCACTTAGTCAGCATTAATGGAAGACCGGTCTGGCTTCGAAACGGTGCACGCGTATATACCATATTTTAAAATTATTGTTGTCAATTGCAAAACAAAAAAAATTAAATTTTACTACTGAAAGAACTTGACTTTTATACATTTTTTTAATCGATATTATAGACTTTTTTTTCTATACTGTTGGTAAAATCTACGTGAAGTATTTATATTAAATAATAAACCGACCTATTAGAAAAAATTAAAAATTTGCATCGTTTTCTGAAAAAAAATTGCATACTTTTTTCAGTACAACTGAAAGAACTTGACTTTTATACATTTTTTTAATCGATATCAGACTGTACAGAAACAGCAATGTTTAATTAGATCAGTCAAACATGATGTGTTTGCTATTAAACAAAACAAAATTGTTCTTAATCCAAGTGATGATAAAAGAATTCTTAGTACCTCAACCACTAATACTAACTATTGCCTATTTTTGTAGTATTGATTACAAAAATTACATACGACAGCGAGTACTGTGTTAAAAATTGTTTTCGTTGCAGAAAGTAACATCAATACCCGTCAATATTACTGTATTAGTCGATTAAGGCATGAGTTAATTTTTTACTACGTTTCTTTTTATTCGCTTAGGGCAATGCAGAGAAAAAGTTTGAATTGGCAACATTTTTTTTATAATAAAATAAACCTTGATACAAAATCACATTTAGTTTTACTGAAAAGTAAATCGGAGGAGATTGCTAACTATACGATGTTATAATATTTTTATATATCTGTGTGAATAAACTCACAAAGCGTCAAATGAGCGGTTTGTCCAACTGATTTATTCACTTAAAGCGATTGACATTCATTTGAAACAAGTATTTATTAAGGTCACATAAAAGACCAAAAGTTTTATCATATAAATAACGTTGTGTAATTTAAATTTCATATGTAGCATTCGTTGAATTTTAAAAAATTATTTTATACCTCCATCATGAGTTAGTTTTACTACGTGCTATAATTAATCCTTTAACTGATGAAGAAATGAATTGCTTTAACAAAGTTTTATGGAAAATGTCATGCGTTGCACATTGCACATTTTATTTACAGGACGACATGAAACAAGAAAACGCTTGGCAACATTTTTTTATAATAAAATAAACCTTAATACAAAATCACATTCAGTTTTACTGAAAAGGAAATATTTCACATTAATATTTTTGTATAAATTAGAGTTATTTTTTCCCTAAATTTTTAGTTAAACAAAAAAAACGCATGAGTTTGATGCAGATTTTTTCTGGGATACTCAAATCTTTAGGAATTTTTTAATTGAACCAACATTTTGGGAAAATTGTATCATTATTAAAATTTACTGAGATTAAATCCATCTCTTCCAATAAATTAAAAATTGCACAACGTAATTATATTATGATAAAACTGCAGAGTGTTTTCAGAGTTGCCTTCAGTATGTAAATATGGAAATGCATAGGCGCGAGCAAGCAAATTTTTTCGTTAACGCAGCTGAATGAAAAATGATGTGAGATTGTTGTTATTGGAAATTAAAATTCAGTATTAATCTTTCTGCTTATGAACGTGCTTTGTTCAGGCAAGATTTCGAATTTGCTTTATTTTTCTGAAAAATTGCAAATGTCTAATTTTATAGCTATTTTGCTTACATCAGAACATATTTATTTATGTATAAAGTAATTTAGCTAGTGACTGAAATTAGTAGTGATATTTTAAATTTAACAGTGAAGTGTTACACTCGAAGGTAAATATAAACAATCATGATTTGCTTAAAGAGTGTGTTCAACGTTTGTTCCCGTTTCGGACTTTATAGCTATTCACATTTTGATTCAGTATTACGATACAATTCCAATTGCATTAAAAGACAGAATATTAATTCTAAATATTTAATGTATTTTGATGTTAATAATTTATATGGGGCTGCAATGTCTGAATATCTTCCATATGGAAAATTAGAATTTTTTAGATGACACCATGCTAGTGTTTGTAGAGCTTAGATCTAAAGTGTACACTTACAGAGTTCAGGATAGGATAATAAAAAAAGTCAAAGGGATCTTCCTTAGCAAGTATTAAGCAAATTTCTTTTGATGATTATAAGAATGCTTTGTTTTATAAACAGACTGTACAGAAAACAGCAATGTTTAATTAGATCAGTCAAAACATGATGTCTTTACTATTAAACAAAAAAAAAACAAAAAATTGTTCTTAATCAAAGTGATGATAAAAGAATTCTAAGTACCTCAACCATTGATACTAAAACCTTGGGGGTATAACTATACACTCAGAAATGACTTGTAAAGCTTCAACCACTGGCTCAAAATAAAAAATGCAATTTATTTTATCTCGATTAACATATAATATTTTTTAGTTATAAAAACTTCAGTGTTATGTTTATACCTGCACAAGTACGCAGTTTTTCGTTTTGGATTTATCTAAAAATAGGATACCTTTCAATCTACCCGAGTTGAACTATATTAGCATAAATGTATTGTAGAGAAAAAATAGTAGCAGTAACCGTTCTGTTTAAAAAAAATCCAGTTTGTTATTGTTTAAAGATGTGTTAGCATAAGGTTGATGAGTATGTTTTTCAATATTAACAATTGCGTTGTCGAAGTAAACTTTTTCACGCACGTTCAGTATTTCACTATTCATTTTAC
This sequence comes from Platerodrilus igneus, assembly GCA_036346225.1. Classification (NCBI taxonomy): domain Eukaryota; kingdom Metazoa; phylum Arthropoda; class Insecta; order Coleoptera; family Lycidae; genus Platerodrilus; species Platerodrilus igneus. The sequence continues at coordinate 16,207 of JARFIW010000277.1, forward strand.
ATTTTAATTAAATAAATGCAGTCCTAACGATTGTAGAAACAACGGCTAGAATGGTGTTATCATATATAGCGCTTTATTTGAAGCAAATTATCCGACCCGGTAAAGAAGTATTTGTGAAGGGTTTAGAAAAGAAGAAATTGATTGAAACCTATGCAAAACATTGTAACTGATATGCTTGCACTAGGTTGTCCTAAGCTATCGGAGTTAAAAATCAACAATCGTTTAAAATATAACATCCATTGTTGTAGACACAGCAATAATAATCTGCAATGCGCAAAACAAAATACCTTTTTTTTATTAAAAGAATGGTTTGATAATAATAAAAAACAATAGAAAGATTTTGTCTGTATTATTTATTTTAATATAATTTTGCAATGTTAGCCTTATTAACTATTATTATAACAACTTCTAGCAAACATTATTTTTTATCGATCCAGCTATTGTGTACGTTAGAGAAGCCTAACCATTTTACAAAGACTTTATTTCTACTCTTTCTTAGGACTTTTTTTACCAGGTAATTTCCTGGATGTTTAACCTTTTGCAACTCCATTTCATAAAATGCATCTTTGATTTCTTTTTCGTCTTGATCTTCTAATATATATGTTGTCGGATTGGTTACGTTTACCTTTTTAATCTTAAAAATTTCATTTGACCAGTTTGGCGTGTAACCTTTCGTAAATGCTTCCCTGTGTTTACTAATCCCCACACTGTCTTTAATTGAATATTTTGGTATTTTGATTGCAAGTTTGATGTGGGTAAATGATGATTTAAGAATAGTTTTTTCATTTGATTTATCAACTTTTACAGGTTTGACTCCGATAGTATTGTAAACTGTATTGTTGTATTGTTTCACAATATCGCTTAAATTTTTTATCCAATTGTAAGAACCGTTCAGGTTAAACAAGCGCCACATTTTTCCCTTTAAAGTTCTAATTACACGTTCCACAATGCATGCTTTCTTTGTAGAAAAAACACTATAATGGTTTATGCCATATGTCTGCATTAAGGATTGAAAGTGTTTGTTATAATATTCTTTACCAAAATCAGACTGCAAATTTCTTGATGGATTTTTAAATTTATTTAAAATTGTTTTCATTGCAGCAGTAACATCAATACCCGTTTTACTTTTAAGTGGTACAGCCCATACGTATATTGAGAAACAATCAATAACTACTAAAATGTATTTAAATCCTTTGTTTGTTTGCGAATATGGTAGCATTTGAATCAAATCAGTCTGAAGAAGGTCATTTAAACCTTTTACTATCACTTGGCGTCTCTTGAAATTTATTCTTGCTGGTTTATGAAGTTCATTTACAATATCCTCTTTCACTTTTGATTGAGCAACTATCATAATATTTTTTTCTAATCAGGATTTATTAAATACAATTAATAAACACTCCTATGTTTGAATGTCGTGGGCTCCACTTGCTTTGAAAGGAACTTTTAATATAAAATCAAGAAACATTGTGGTATTGTTTATAAGTCCGGAACCGGAACAAACGTTGAACACCCTCCTTTAAGTGGATCATGATTGTTTATATTTACCTTCAAGTGTAAAACTTCTTGGATTGCCTAACCTGAATCCTTTTCGCTAAATTCCTCTAATCGCTTCGAAATCTTGTCTAATACGTTCCCCTTATACCACCGCTTGAAATTGGGATTTATACCGAAGTGACGATTTGCAGTAGGAAACGTCTTCAAATCTTTTTCACCAGTTGTAGGCTTAACAAAGTTAGCGGTCAATATTACATTAACTTTCAACATTGACTTTTTTAAGCAAGCAACAATCTTGCGTTTAAAACTAGCGAACGCCTTGTCTAAGAACACTAGAGGATCTTTATAACTTAAATTGGTAATAAGTCCCGTAATTATTCGACTTCCAAAACATGATTGTACATCATGCCAAATCAGATTTTTTCGAATATGACCTCTAGAAAGCGTTGCATCAATACCTTTACCTTGATATTCCAAAGAGCGTTTCAAGTGGCTCAATCGTACAATGTAACTTTTAAGATGTGCCAAATTAGATTCCAGCCTACTAGGATTTTCCTGACGATTGTCTTCGTATACCTTATTTCTAATAGCAAGCTTCAATATACTAATTTTTGCTTTGATAATTATAATGTGTTTCGTTATTTTTCATCAACTGATCTGATTAGATTCACGCATTTCACAATTAATTTCAAAATAGCGCTACTAATCTCGGCCACGGTTTCAGAATTCATGATTCTATACAAATCAATACACTACTTAATATATGTACAGCTTTATTTACTATTTATACAAAAATATCATCTGACAAAAGCAAAACAACTGTAAATGAATTATACAACATCATTTTTCATTCAGCTGCGTTTACTGAAAAAATTTGCTTGCTTGCAGTATAGTAATCAAATGTTTTTTATACGACCTTTAATTTATGCTTTGTGTACAGAAAATACACTATCACCACAGCGCTATTTTTTATGGTTACATATAAAAAATTTTAATAAAAAATTAAGCAAATTTGAAAAAATGTCTCAGATTAAACCGTCAATGTTGTTTAATAATTTACACGCACTATAGAATATGCAATGTGTAACGCATAACATTTTCCATAAAACTTTGTTAAAGCAATTCATTTCTTCATCAGTTAAAGGATTAATTATAGCACGTAGTAAAACTAACTCATGATGGAGGTATAAAATAATATTTTAAATTCAACGAATGCTACATATGAAATTTAAATTACACAACGTTATTTATATGATAAAACTTTTGGTCTTTTATATGACCTTAATAAATACTTGTTTGAAATGAATGTCAATCGCTTTAAGTGAAAAAATCAGTTAGACAAACCGCTCATTTGGCGCTTTGTGAGTTTATTCACACAGATAGATAAAAATATTATAACACCGTATAGTTAGCAATCTCCTCCGATTTACTTTTCAGTAAAACTGAATGTGACTTTGTATCAAGGTTTATTTTATTATAAAAAAATGTTGTCAATTCAAACTTTTTCTCTGCATTGCCCTAAGCGAATAAAAAGAAACGTAGTAAAAAATTAACTCATGCCTTAATTGGCTAATACAGTAATATTGACGGGTATTGATGTTACTTTCTGCAACGAAAGCAATTTTTAACATAGTACTCGCTGTCATATGTAATTTTTGTAATCAATACTACAAAAATAGGCAATAGTTAGTATCAGTGGTTGAGGTACTAAGAATTCTTTTATCATCACTTGGATTAAGAACAATTTTGTTTTGTTTAATAGTAAACACATCATGTTTGACTGATCTAATTAAACATTGCTGTTTCTGTACAGTCTGATATCGATTAAAAAAATGTATAAAAGATAAGTTTTTTCAGTTGTACTGAAAAAAGTATGCAATTTTTTTCAGAAAATGATGCAAATTTTTAATTTTTTCTAATAGGTCAGTTTATTATTTAATATAAATTCTTCACGTATATTTTACCAACAGTATAGAAAAAAGTCTATGATATCGATTAAAAAAATGTATAAAAGTCAAGTTCTTTCAGTTGTACTAAAAAAAAGTAAATATTTCAAATGATTTCTAGATAAAATTTAATTTTTTTGTTTTGCAATTGACAACTTTAATTTTAAAATATGGTATATACGCGTGCACCGTTTCGAAGCCAGACCGGTCTTCCATTAATGCTGACTAAGTGGATTTATTTTGTATTCTGCTGATGTTAGCATTAAATTTCTCGCTTTCTATTTTTCTGTGGATGTCAGCATTAAAAATATTTATACATGACTGGCTTTATTAAATTTTCTATAGATTTCATATTTCTACAATTGCTATCTATACAATACCTTAGCATTAAATTCTTGCTTACATGAGTTAAATTTTCTGCTGTTCTTGTTGTTTAATATCCTTATATACTCAAGATATGTGTGTGTGATAATCGTTCAATCTTTATTGCCGAGTTGTAGTTGTGTGTTCTATAGAACAAATCAAAAATAAAAAACCTTTTTTTTTAAATTGTCCTTGTCAGGAAAGAATAATGATAGTGATTGGGTTAAAATTATTGAGTAGTTTATAGCCAAATCAAATTAAGTACCGGCGAAAAAAATCATTGACGCCGTGAGCAGATCCACCAATTGCAACGTACGACCTGATGACACCAATACAGAGTATGTATTCGTTAGCTTAATATATAGATTTAATTTTCTTAATGCATTTACTTGATCTAATATTTATTTGGATCTTTTTTTAGTGAACACGAAGAAGAAGAACAACCAGAAACGACCGCGCGTCAAAGATGAAGAAGACAGCCCTTATAGAACTGATAATGCAATATTTTTTAGCGTTCACAGTTGGAGTGAGTTAGAACTGTTCTTTATATTTGGGAACTTAAGTGAATTATAGTATGTTTATTCTAGAGTACATAACATTATATATATATATATATATATATATATATATATTACTCAAATTTATACCAGGGTAGAAAATTAATAAACGACTTCAAATAATTTTAATCGCCGTGTATAAGGAAACTTTGGGTAAGAATGCGCTTCATTTAAAGGCATGTTGGATAAATTCGTCATTTACTTTTAAACATAGGGTTTATATTGTTTAGATAATGTTAAACACCGTGTTATCAGAGCAGTGGAAAATAGTACGCTTAATTAAAGGCTTACTGTGTAGATTTAAATCATTCAATTAAAGTGTAGGGTTTGTAAATAATCATAATCAACATGTAAAGGGGAGTAACGTGGAATTTCATTAGATGGTACGCATTGTTAAAACCGTGGAGCATAAAAACTTATTCGTTTCGTTAAAAATAAGGGGTTAAATTATTCACTGGACGCTTTCTATAAAAAGAAGCCGAGTTAAAAATGTACAACTTGTATTTAATTTAATCGTTCCAAGTATTAAAGCTAGCGAGAAATTATAAACAACGTGGGGAAATTATGTAAAAGCCCTCAGCGAATTAGAACACAGAACACCTGCAAAAGATAACGATGTATATGATGGTCGATAAGCGTCAAGCTATATGAGTACAAGTAAGAAAGCATGTTTGTGGTATAAAAACAAGCGAGATGGAATGCATTGGTAGTTAAATGAGGGGAAATATGTAAAACAAGAGCACAGGTTGTGGATAGAACGAACAGACTGGATTGGCGATTAAGGTGGAAATAAGATGCAGATATGAGAGCTGGAAACATAACAATTTCTGTATGAAATTAATTAGTTGTTCTTGGACGTGTTGCGAGACGTGTAAAAAATTCTTAGATATCAACTTGGACGAGTGCAAGTTTTTAGTAGAATCGCTGTGCTTAGCCGTCGGAAGGGAAAATAGAATGCGAATTTCTAAAAAATTGTCCGTCGCGGAACAAATTCGACTTGCAAGCGGGCCATTACATAAATCCGTGCTGATATGAGTTTCGCTCTCTTTATTTTTGATTTTATTCGATACTTCAAGCAGAATACGTGCTACGATACAAGTTATTATGCATTAGTGCACTTAGAAAAGATAGATAAAGGTAATAAAGTCTAGTTATATTTGCGGGTATTACTGTACCAATTATCCAAATTAATAACGATAAATAAATAAATAGAAGTATACAGTTTTTAGTATAGCGTGAAAGTATTATAGATTTCATTGCTATTTTTGTTCGGGAGTGAGTAATCAAGTGTTATTCGTAAACGTGATTGGATCCACAAAACAAGATTTTAGATATACATAGATGCGTTCCTGAGAAACCCTGAAACTTTTTAGACGAATGGTAGTGTAGAAAAAATTTAACGGCGGCCAGAAATCCGAGGACGCAAACATAACCCAGCTGGAATGGTGGGATTAGCAAGGACGATGTACATTGGAGCCACGAGTGCATTAACCTTCAGGTAACTTATGCATTATTGTTCGATCTTAGATGTTTTGGTGTGTGTTGAATATCTTTATAATTTGTTTGATAAAGATGGACAGTAGTAAATTTGTATCAACAACAAATTTTGAATTTTTAAGGTAAAATTTTCTTGTATAAGTAGAAAGGAGTATTTATCAAATTTATGTTTTGAATTATGATGAAAATTTGGGTCTTTGAGCTCAATTAGACTAACCTGTTAAATTAACGTAAAGGGGTGGGAGATGCTCCCTTTTATTCAGACTCAGGTCTGCAAATATCGTTAACTTAATTAGTATGCATCCTACAAGGACTCTAATTCTGGATGCAAATTAAAATGATGACAAATTTTAACTTGAAATTTTATGATGCTGAAATTTATGCTGAAATTTAATTTTTAAATTTTAATGTATTATGAATATTGATGTAAATAGAGTTAACGTTGATGTTTGTGGTAGGAATGTGTTTGTTTTTTTTTATGAATGAGGATGAAAGCTTTAACTAGGTGAGCAGCCGAGGTGGAAAGAGTAAAGAGGCGATAATCAGAAGAGATTCAACGGACAAGGGAATCACAGCAAATCTTGGTGCCCAATTCGAGAGACTCGAATGTTTTTTTTACTCTGGTGAGGCTTTTCGAAGGTTTCACAGCAATATATATATATATATATATATATATATACAGGGTGAGTTTTTAGTGTGGCAACGGTTGACAACTCCGTTATTATAAAAACTGCTACGTAAACCAAATTTGGCGGCATATTAGGCATGCCTAAACTGCACATTTTAAAAATATTTGAAAGCATACAGGGTGTTTCATAATTCCAGGGCATATTAAATTTATATTTTTTTAAATGGAACACCCTATATATTATTACATCTATGAAAAGCCCATAAAAAGAGCTTTAATTTGATATTACATTGTATCTGTTTATTCATTTTAGTTTTTGAGATATTTAACTGTTTTTAGAAAAAATGACCCCGATTAGATACATTGCCACTGCACTAATACACAACTTATGTTAATTTTCAAGATGCGGAAAATTTTACTATATACCATAGTATATTTGTAATCATCACTTTTTTGAAAATTCTTCACAGTATACAGGGTGTGTCAGGTTTCGCAAAATACAATTTTTAAAATTTTTTTTAAATGGCGCTCTACCAATTTTATTGCTACAATGGATAGTTCATTAAGTGTACTTTCATTTTTGTTAAGCATTCCCTATACCTAAATCCATTACTTTCTGAGATATTTTTGATTTTCTTCAAATTTTAAGAATGTTTTTAATTTACATAACTAAAAGTAACTTATTTTTGGAGAAAATTATATAACAATTAATACATTTTGATTAACAATTAACTACACTTATCCAATAACAATTTTCACTAAAGATATAACAACCTACAATAATACGCTATCAACAGAATTCTGCCAGATCAACAATATGTATTTTATAGAAAATGTTCAAACAGGAAATCAGGCAGGCTTTGAAAAAATAGCAATTACAATCAAAATGTCATTTGGTTTATTAATTGTAGTGTGTTGTCATTTAACAGGATATCTTTCTTGGTATATTCTTGATGCAAGTAGGAAATTCCTTAAAATTTCTCCCAATACCCAAATCATATTTATTTGTTCTTCCACTGTAAAATTCATTTTGAAAACTCCTTCAAAGATTTCATTTAAAACAGAACTGATAATGTGTTAAATGACAACACACTACAATTAATAAACCTAAATGAGATTTTGATTGTAATTGTATTTCTTTCAAAGCCTGCCTGATTTCCTGTTTGAACATTTTCTATAAAATGCATATTGTTGATATGACAGAATTCTGTTGATAGCGTATTATTGTAGGTTGTTATATCGTTAGTAAAAATTGCTATTGGATAAGTGTAGTTAATTGTTAATCAAAATGTATTAATTGTTTATAATATTCTCCAATAGTAAGTTATTTTTAGTTATGTAAATTAAAAACATTCTTAAAATTTGAAGAAAATCAAAAATATCTCAGAAAGTAATGGATTTAGGTATAGGGAATGCTTAACAAAAATAAAAGGACACTTAATGAACTATCCATTGTAACAATAAAATTGGTAGGGTGCCATTTAAAAAAAAATTTAAAAATTGCATTTTGCGAAACCTGACACACCCTGTATACTGTGAAGAATTTTCAAAAAAGTGATAATTACAAATATACTATGGTATATAGTAAAATTTTCTGCATCTTGAAAATTAACATAAGTTGTGTATTAGTGCAGTTGCAATGTATCTAATCAGGGTCATTTTTTCTAAAAACAGTTGAATATCTCAAAAACTAAAAAGAATAGATAGATACAATTTCATATAAAATTAAAGCTCTTTTTATGGGCTTTTCAAAAATGTAATAATATGTAGGGTGTTCCATTTAAAAAAATATAAGTTTAATATGCCCTGGAATTATGAAACACCCTGTATGCTTCCAAATATTTTTAAAATATGCATTTTAGGCATGCCTAATACGCATCCAAATTTGGTTTACGTAGCTTTTATAATAACGGAGTTATCGACCGTTGCCACACTAAAAACTCACCCTATATATATATATATATATATATATATATATATATATATATTGCTGTAATACTTACGTATTATCGTGCCCCTACTTGGGTAGACATATTTTATTTGCTGTATTACGTGCCCTTACGTTGGTGCCTATATTTACTTTGCTATGATATTAAATTATTGTACCACCATTTTAACATTCAGGATTAAATGTAGTTATCACTATCAAACTGGACGTTATCTTTAAACAACTCTTTAACAACCAATGACAAAATTCAATATGTTACCGCCTTGCGGATTATCTCTCTCCTATTTAATTTGTGGCTCCGCCTTTCTACTATTTAAATCTTTGACCTCGGCTAGCATTTATTTGCAATTATAAAATTCAGTAAATTTAGATTTTGTATAATGAAACTAATATGTTATATACAGCTTTTGAAATTATTTGTAATACCTTTCTTATAAATTTGATTTATTAACAACTATCTAATTGGTACTCAAAAATCCCAAAGTCACCAAAGAACATTTACTACCCTTTAGGAACAAAGCGTGGAATATTCCAAACCTGTTTTCTCATTATTCATTCATATAGTGTGCAACCTTTCTTGTTGACTTGTTCACAAACCTATAGTAATTTAGCAAATTCAATATAAAAATAAAATAATACTCCATATAGAAAAAACAAATATCTTATAACTAAAAATCTCTGACCTGGTTTTTATCTTTTCACATCGACGCTCCCACTAAAGTTGATCTTCCCCAATTCTGGATTCCATTCAAATTATAACACTATCGAGCAGCACCATTAAATCATATACCCCAATTTATTCCAATTCTTAGACCTTCATCGTTCTTGCCCCAGACTTAAACTTGCAGCTTGTTTCACCCCTGTACTTCAAGATTATTATTATTCTTCTTTTTCCCTTGACATTTAAATTGCATTACTGTATTTTTCTTAACCTCAGACCTCTAATTTGTAGTTTATTTTCCCCAGACATCAGAATCAAAACCAGAAATCGAAGCCCTATTATTTCTATGTCTTAGTTTACAATAAATTCATTAAAAACATACTCACGTTTAAACGGCAATTGTAATCATATTTTCACTTATTTAATTTTCACTCTTATACATATCGCGTACTACTCTGTTTCATGGCAATGCACTTCGGCCTTGATTGAGTTTAAAACTGACTTCCCCATCACGGAGATTGCTAATATCATTTCGAATTCCCACTCCAACCGTGGGTGTGATCTAGAACTTGTCGTTGTCCCGGACCAATCAAATAATTTTATTACGAGCCGTTTCTGATGCAATGCTCGACATTTTCCCATAATCACAACCTGCCTGCAGCTGTCTTCGATAGTCAACATATTGTATTTTGATAGATTACTTGGTTTTCTATAAACAACTGATGTAATCCGACTTTATATTTCCATGTTTACATATGTTTCACGCAATTTTTAATCGTTTCCCTTATCACATGGTTAGATCTTTGTACGCATTTATATTAGCTACCTGAAATTCTATTTCTATATCCGTATTACTTTAATCGTCTGGAACTCTTCTTCTCAATGCGTGTCTAATTACACTTTATCAAATATACGCGTGCTTCCACTGAAAAATATCCTCATTTGTCTTACCTAAATTAACTAAACTTTATTTACAGGGTATTTAATATTTACTATCTACTTTAATGCATTTATTTCAAATTCCTACGCCGACAATGCGTCTTCCTAAGTTTACCTGCGTCGCCCAAAATTATCTCTACTCTATATACAGGGTGTTGACTACTCACTATCTACAAACTATGTCTATTTCTTAATTATCTCCTTAAATAAGTGTAGTTTTCTGCTGACTATCTTAATTACTCATTCCCGAACTATCTTTGCTATAACGTGCACCCTTAAGCAACCCCTTATCACAGCATAATATATATATATATATATATATATATATATAGTATTTTATAAATTACAATAAAGAAAAATACATTGTGTGTTTCATTTCACATTACTCCCGATTTAATAACTACGTAATCTCAGTTTACAGAACGGTGTAAAACAATTTTTAACTTTTAATCTGAGTGCATATTTCGAATAGATGCTCTCATTTTTTTTGCCATTAAAGTTAGAAATGCATTTCAAATAGATGCTTTCATATTTTTTGCAATTGAAATTAGAAATGCGTGTAATCTAAAATTGCAGAGTTGCCTTCAGTACGTAACTATGGAAATGCAAATGCTGAAAAAGCATTAGACTAGACTATCGTTGACAAGAAAAAAAGCTGTCTGACATGGGTTGAATTTTCTGCTGTTCTTGTTGTTTAATATCTTTATATATACTCAAGATATGGGTGTGATAAAAGCTCAATCTTTATTGTCAAGTTGTAGTTGTGTTCTATAGAACAAATCAAAAATGAAAACTTTTTTTAAAATTGCCCTTGTCAGGAAAGAATAATGATAGTGGTTAGGTTAAAATTATTGAGTAGTTTATAGTCAATCCAAATGAAGTGCTAGAAAAAAATTGTTTACTTCGCGAGCAGATCCACCAATTGCAACGTTAGCATATATTTCAATAGATTTATTTCTAGTTTTTTTGAAGTTGGAGCATTTCATAAATTTTCTCGTTTATATATTTCTTGCAGATAAACTGAGTTCGCGATTTAATAACTACGACTTGTTATTCTTTAAAAGCGAGAATGAGAAAATTGGTGCAGTCAGTCTTGCTATCTATCTGTCTTTGGCAAATTTTTCGAGATATCTGTACAATTTGTTAAATGTTGTAAAACTAGTAAAGAGCTATTGCGTTGATCAATTATAATTGCTTTCAGGGTTGAGAGTCCCATTCGTGCTGTCTGAGTTTAATTGTTTTTTTTCTGCAGACATCAGCATTAAAGATTTCTTACTGACTACAATAATAATACAGACACAATCTTTTCTATTGTTTTTTATTATTATCAAACCATTCTTTTAATAACAAAGTATTTTGTTTTGCACATTGCGGACTATTATTACCGTGCCTATAACATTTTGCAATAGATAGGTTTCCATCCATTGCTAGACCCTTCACACATACTTCTTCACCGGGTCGGATAATTTGCTTCGGCTAACATTGTAAAATTATATTAAAATAAATAATACAGGCACAATCCTTCTATTGTTTTTTATTATTATCAAGCCATTCTTTTAATAACAAGGTATTTTGTTTTGCACTTTGCAGATTATTATTGCTGTGTCTACAACAATGGATGTTATATTGTAAACGGTTGTTGATTTTTAACTCCGATAGCTTAGTGCAACCTAGTGCAAGCATATCAGTTACAACGTTTTGCATTATATATGTTTCAATCAATTTCTTCTTTTCTAAACCCTTCACAAATACTTCTTCACCGGGTCGGATAATTTGCTTCAAATAAAGCGCTATATATGATAACACCATTCCAGCCGTTGAAGATTCATCCTAAGAAAGACCATGAATATTCCTTGTCACCCAGTCGTTATGTTTTATATGATATTGGCTCAAACAACTAGACTGCATTGGCAGTTTAAAAATTTGTTGTCAAACAGCACTTTCCAACAAGTCCAAAACCCCAATTTCTTTGCACACAAACTCGTTTTTCTTGTATTTAAATCCCTGAATATCAATTATATACATGTTTGTATGTAAATATATGCAGTAAACTTCGACTAATTAAATTAATATTAGGAGCAATCTCCTTATATAACAGATTACCACCATCTGCGTACTTTGCCAACCCACTTTTCAACCTATCACAAGAGTGAACACATTTTGAATTGAAACCGGCCTATGTGTATATGCAGCCTCTAAACATAAATATAAAAACATAAATCGGAATCCACTTTAATTAAACACAATTGACTTGAATGCGATATTTTGCATCTGTCATACTTTATAACTTCTCGCTAGAAAACCAAATTCAAAACATATACACACTTTCTCTGCACTTACATTTTTCAACATACGTGTGTTTTGAAGTATGTATGTTCCATTGAAAGTAATATAAAGCCAATCCTAATTTGAAACGTGCCCACAAGTATTTTACATTGAAAGTATATAAGAATTCATGTTTTTTCGCAACTATTTTACATTGAAATGTTTTCACAACTATTTTACATTGAAATTATATAAGGCCGATCCTAATTCAAAACGGTGCACGTGTATTTTACATATGGAAAATACGTCTGAACACGTTTTGAATTAGGACCGGCCTTACCCCTCTACTTTAGTGTACTTTTCTTGCAAAACGGTGGTAACGTAAGTATCAGTATTTGTATTTTCCTAGTTGTTAGTGCATGTGCATTTTTAATTGTAGCAATTATGCCGAAAAGGGATAGTAGTTACTATAGAAAGATTAATAATAAGATTGCTAATGATTTATTGGAAATTGATGGTCATCATCGTATACCAATAATTACGGATAATGTTCAAACACCATCGATAGCTGCAACTTGCTGCACATCATCTGAACCAACAATAATAGAAGGAAGAATATACAGGAAACCACAACAAACTTACAGAGAGTATTTACTGGTATCTTTTTAGAATTTATATACATACTAAGTTTTAGATTTCATAGTTAAATTGTACAAATTTTTAGAATACATTCTTTTACTTTTTTAATTTAAGTCATTGTTTACACACTAATCCTGTAAAAATTCGTGCAACAAATACTTCCAAATTATACCACCTCGAATGCAATACATATATTCACAGGTGCTTCTATAAAACATACCTTAAATAATAAGCAGAATATTCCAAATAAGTCAATTTGTATACCTATATGGAATGATCATATAATATTCTACTAAATGTGCATACAATATTCATAAAATTCTAATAAATATATGCACAGAATATTCCAAATTAGTAGATTAGAAAGTACAATGAATATGCATATAATATTCAAAAACATGAGCACAGAATATTCCGGTCGAATAGATTGATAAGTGTTGAGGAAAAAATGTGTGTGTGTGTATAGGAGACACTATATACATATATATATATATATATATATATATATATATATATATATAGCTTAGTCATAAAATGCGTGTTAGAAAATTTGTTGTATAATATAATAAAATAATAGTCTTAGTTCAGTGTTTAATTTCCTTGGATGATAACCAAAGCTATGTAGTAGCTACAGTTTTCCAACAGGTTATGGGCTCAGGTATCACAAATAAAAGGTATAAATTTTGAGGTTAAGAGAAAATAATAAAAAAAGAAATTCGAAAATAAAAGAATGGCTAGCAGTAGCAATCAAGTTAATTTACCTCAGCTTAGTTCTGGAAATTTCAATAATTGGAAATTTTGTGTATTGGCATTATTAGATGAAAGACAAACAAAGGTTGCATTAGAACATGATAAAAGTGAATACCAGGGCGATGAACTGCAAGAATTTACACGAAAGGACATCAAAGCAAAGTCCATAATAATACAGTGCATAACTGATAAGCATCTAGATTTAGTAAAAGATGCATTAACAGTAAGACAGATGATGAAAGCTCTAGCAGATGTATTTGAAAGAAAAAGTGTTTTTACAAAGCTTACATTAAAGAAAAGGCTGCTTTTATTAAAACTAAAAAAGGATGTTAAGTTAGAAGATCATTTTCTGTATTTTGATAATTTAATACGGGAACTAGAAAATGCAGGTTCAAAAATGGAAGAAACTGACAAAGTGTGTCATTTGCTACTAACCTTAAATGAAGAGTATGATTTGGTTATCACAGCTATAGAAACATTAAATAGTGAAATTACAATGGAATTTGTAAAAAGTCGATTGCTAGATGAAGAGTTGAAAATGAAAAATAAAAATAAAGGTTCTGATAAAACTGCAAATTCAGAAGATGTATCATTTAAAGCTGCTTCTTTTATATGCTACACGTGCCATAAGACTGGTCATAAACGTAGTGAGTGTAGACAGAATCAACAAAGAGGTGGTCGATTTCAAAGGGGATCGTATAGATTCAGATCACATCGAAGAGGTGGACATTTCAATTACAGAGGACGTGGAACGGGTCAATGCGAAAGTGTAAACGAAGTTGACATTTCATTTATTGCGCTACAAAGCAATACGAGTATTTTGAGTAATAAAAACTTGTTCATTTTAGATTCAGGTGCAACTCAAAACTTAATATCGGACAACATGGAACATTTATGTAAAAATGTGCAAAATCTAGGCAAAGAAATAAAAATACATGTTGCGAATGGTGAATACATGGTAGCTACAAAAAAGGATACAATATCAGGTACATGTCAAGGTAGAAATTTAAGTATAAACGGGTTGATAGTCAAAGGAATAAAACACAACCTAATTTCTGTAACGGAACTTGTAAATAAAGGAAACAAAGTAGTATTTGAAAAAGAGACCGTCAAAATAGAAGGAAATAATTATACTCTTGAATGTAAACTGAAAGATAAGCTATTTATATTAGAAATAAATATAGAAAACTCGGAACAATGTTATGTAACAGAAAATCTTTAGCATCGTAGATTAGGTCATCTAAATCATAAAGGGCTCAAACTGTTGAACTTACTAAAGGAAAAGAAATTTGTTCTAAGTGTATAGAAGGAAAATCAACAAGAAAACCGTTTTACTCTAAACCAAAAAGATCAAAGTACATCAGAGAATTAATACATTCAGATCTTGAGGGACCAATAAAACCAGAAACCTCAGAAGGGCATAGATATTATCAGGTTTTAATGGATGATTATTCTCACTTTGTGGTGGTAAAATTATTAAAGAACAAGTCTGAAGCAACAGAAAATATAAAAGATTTTATAAAATTAATAAACACACAACATGGACTAAAAACAAAAAGGATCCGCTGTGATAATGGAGGGGAATTTTCTTCAAGTGAATTTAGGAACTACTGTAGATTCAAAGGTATTTTAATACAATATACCATACCCTATACTTCACAACAAAATGGAGCAAGTGAAAGAATGAATAGAACTTTAATGGACAAAACAAAGACAAAATTTGCTGAAACTGGATTACCCAAACATTTATGGGGAGAAGCAATAAGATCTTCAGCTTATGCGCTAAATAGATCACCTACAATTGCGAATAGAGGGATACCACCTGCCAAAATATGGTACGGAAATAATGATTTATCTAAATTAAGAATATTTGGAGGTCGTGCATGGGCAGTAGTACTTCCAAGATGCTCAAAGTTCGATATTCGAGCTAAGCCAATGACATTGGTTGGACATTGTGGTGGAGGATACAGATTGTGGGATCAAAATGAAAATAAAATTGTAACTTCAAGAGACGTAACATTTGATGAAACTGATATACATTTCAATGAGCAAAAATACAAACAATTGATTGCAAGGAAGAAGCTGATAAAGTCCACAAAGAGATAAATGAAGAAATCATTAAACATGAAAATGAAATTCAAAGCGAAAACGAACAAGAAGAAAATACGCATAATGAAAATAATGAAAAATATAAAGAACCAACAAGAACTGGAAGGGTAATAAAAAAACCAAAACATTTTGATGAATATGAATTATACACTGTATACTGTTTAATGACAAATCAGGAAGAACCACAAGATTATGACAATGCGGTATTATCTAAAGAATGGAGAGATGCGATTAACAAAGAATTGGCATCACACAAAGAGCAAAATACTTGGAGCGAAGAGAACCTACCCAAAGGGCAAAATGCAATAGAAACAAAATGGGTCTTCAGAACCAAAGAAGATGGCACAAAGAAAGCTAGAATTGTAGCAAAAGGATTTCAAATTGAGGAGGAGAATACATTTAACACTCTATACGCACCAGTTGCTAGAATGTCTACAATAAGAGTTATGTTGTCTTTTGCATTACAAAACAATTTTAAGATCAAACAGTTAGATATACCATCAGCATTTTTAAATGGTAAATTGAATACTGATGTTTATATACAAAGACCTGAAGGAATGCAAACTAGATCACCGATATTGAAACTTAATCGTGCATTATACGGATTAAAAGAATCTCCAAAACTATGGAACAACAAATTCAATGACTTTATCATTAAATATAAAATGAAAAGATCATTATATGATTGTTGTTTGTACTATAATAGTAATGATTGTTGGTTGATACTTTATGTTGACGATATATTAATATGTGGCAAGGACGACGAGATAGAAGGAGTAATATACGCACTCATGCTAGAATTTAAAGCTAAAGAGATTGGAGAAGTAAACAATTTTTTAGGTATGAAAATCGAAAGAACTGAAACAAAAATCTACATAAACCAGACTAAAATGATACTAAAAATTTTAGAGGCATTTAATATGCAAGACTGCAAAAGCATAGAAACTCCAATGGAAAATAATTTTCAAATTGATACTGAACAAGAGGTAATTGAAGTACCATACAGAAACCTTATTGGATATTTACTTTATTTATCAACTACATCAATACCTGATATAACTTATTCTGTATCATACCTAAGTCGCACACTTGACAAACCTACTGAACAAACTTGGAATGCAGCGAAACGAATTCTACGATATTTACAAGGAACAAAGAACATGAAACTTACATTTACAAAAGGAGGAAATGATTATGTTGAAGGATATACTGATGCAAATTGGGGAACGGACAGATTAGATAGGAAAAGTGTAAATGGTGGAATAATTTTTTATAATAATAATCCAATGAACTGGTTTTCAAAAAAGCAAAACTGTGTTGCACTGTCTAGTGCGGAGTCGGAATATTTAGCAGCAGCTACAACAGCTCAAGATTTAAAAAACATCAAATGTGTGGTTAGTGAATTTAACGGGAGTGAAAAAGCCTTTTTATATTGCGATAATCAGAGTGCTATTTCTATGAGTAGTGGTGTTAACAATTCAAAAAGACTTAAGCATATAGACATTAAGAATCACTTCATAACAGATCTCGTTTACAAAAAGGTTTTTGAAATATCTTATGTACAATCACATAATAATGTAGCTGACATTTTTACCAAACCATTATGTAAAGTAAGATTTACTCAATTAAGAAACAAGCTAAACTTAGAAATGTGTACGATTTAACATTTATATACTGATTAATGTAAAATCGAGAAGGAGTGTTGGGGAAAAAATGTGTGTGTGGGTATAGGAGATACTATATACACACACACATATATATATATATATATATATATATATATATATATATATATATATATAGCTTAGTCATAAAATGCGTGTTAGAAAATTTGTTGTATAATATAATAAAATAATAGTCTTAGTTCAGTGTTTAATTTTCTTGGATGATAACCAAAGCTATGTAGTAGCTACAGTTTTCCAAGTGCATTGAATATCTATATAATATTCTTTTGAATGGGCATAAACTATTCAGAAAATATTACTATATATACATAGAATATTCTATATGAGTAGATTGGTAAGTAAATTGGATATCCATATAACATTGTTAATGTGTCTAAAATGTTTGCAAAGAATATTTCTTGAACCATTATAGAATATTAAAAGGGCTCCCATTTGCACTACCCAAGAATATTCTAATAATATATATGCAATTTATGGGAATGTTCTCCGAAGATTTAAATGTTCTCTAGAAACATTTTATGTGTATACATGGTATGTTTTTGTGCTATCTAGGTTAACTCTTGTAATCCAGTAAACAAAAATAAACAGAATGGGAACTTTGCAATTAGGTTAGTATCTGACTTTACAACAAAGTTCAAAACGCATTTTGATTCAGAACCTTTTGATCAGTTCAAATTATTTAAAATCTTTAAATTCGCTCCATTTTTAATCACATTATAATGTCAAGGATTGAATAAGTTTTGCGTGTGTGAATTTGAATAGTAGTTTATGATTGTACTTTTACAGCCTTCTCTAAAGCAAAAACGTCTTATTGTAATTTCTATATGCTTCTCGTGAATCTAGAGGCGATTTTTCGCGACATACTTGAATTGTTCGAGTATGGTATGTTCGGGTATGTTGAAGTATCCCCCCACTATTTAAAAAATATTTACTTATGCGGCACCGCAAAAACGTATTGTAGTTTCCTAACCTCTCTTTGAATAATTACCCGGTAAAAGTCAAGCGTTTAACATACACAAGCATAACCTGGTACAGATCAGGGTATGTTCGTTTATCTGATAGAATGGTGCCGTACAATTTCCCCTCCAGTAAATTTTATCGCCAAAACGCAAGTTTAACACATACACACATAATTAAGTATGTTAGTTTATGTCGCGAAAAATCGCCTTGGAATAGGCACTTCAATAATGTTTTTGACTTGATGACATTACGTTGTTCTAGAAATCGAAGCAATCGCTGACAGCTTGAAATAACCTTGCGTATGTGTTAAATCTTTCAAATCGTCTGAACAAGAATCGTCCAATATTGTTCAGAAATTAAATGTCAATAAAACAGTCAATTTTTTTTAAATTGCATGCAATAGACGATCATTAGTATGGGTCCCCATATGAATTTTCAAACGACCTTTACAAGATGCAGCATAATTACATAAATTGCATGCAAATGGACGATCGTTAGTATGGGACCGCATATAAATTTTCAAATTACCTTTAGAAGTTGCAGCATAACTACATAAATTGCATGCAAATAGACGATCATTAGTGTGGGAACGCGTATGATTTTTCAAATGACTTTTACAAGATGCAGTATAATTACATAAGTTGCACGGGAATGGGCGTTCATTAATATGTGTCGACATATGAATTTTTAAACTATATTTATAAGATGTAGCATAATTACATAAATTGCAAGCAAACGGACGATCATTAGTATGGATCCGCATATGAATTTTTAAAGTACTTTTCAAGGATGCAGCATAATTACATAAATCGCATGCAAATGGACGATTTTTAGTATGCGTCCGAATATGAGTTTTTAAAGTAACTTTAGTTTTTGCAGCATAATTACATAAATTGCATGCAAATGGACGGTCACTAATATGGGACCGCATGTGCATTTTCAATATATCTTTTCGTAATGCAGAATAATTACATAAGTTGCAAGGGAATGGACGTTCATTAGTATGAGTTCGCATATGAATTATCAGCGAACTTTTAAAAGATGCAGAATAAGCACATAAAAAGCATGCAAGTGAGCGTTCGTTAGTATGTGAGGACATATTAATGCGTGTTTATAGGTTGAAGACTAGTTACATAAATTACATGTCACAGATGTTCTTGTTTTTGGTGGTAAAAAAGTCATACACTGGGTAGTCTTTGATGATAAGAGCACATACGTGAAGCACAATAATCACATAAATTGGTTATCCAAAAAGCACATTTCACTAATCTTCTACTAATTCCGTCAACTTGATTAAATGTTCAAACCGCACTTTATTTTAGTCTAGCGTTCTGTGTTAGTAATACAACGGATTCTACAAAATAATTTTCGCTTCAAAATTAGCTATCGATTGGATTGTTTACATGAACTTGTTAACGAAGTAAATACAATATGTTATAAACGTTATGTAGGTATAGTTGTTTGAACTCGGCCTTCAAGCGGCGTGTCGAGTCACAAGTTAAAGTAAAGGTAAAGTAGTGTATATTATTGCCTTACTAATACACAAATGTTGCAACTCAGCGTTAGATGTCACAATCATATATAAGGTATCGGACAACTAGCGTTGAAGGAAATTAAATAATGTGGAATTTATTTTTCTTTAGCACAATGCCATTCTTATATGACCCAATGACAATGCTTTGTTGCAAATAAAACAGGATTTATAGTTGAAATATATTTCGTCGATGTGACCATTGATTGAAGTATTTGAGAAGATAAACATCATTTTGTTTTCGACCTTACTTAAGGTCGGTTTGACGCAGCTCTAACTTCTTTTCTATTCTGTGCTAATCTAGAAAGCTCTACATACTCTTCACAACCTAAATCTCTAATAATTTGACTACTATAGTTTGGTCTAGGTTTTCCTATATCCTTCTATCTTTTTCCTATCCACCTGGCTCTTCATAGATATTAGCAACCTGATGGTTGTTAAAGAACTCTAACATGTTTAAATGATTACCATTTATAAGGAAATGAAATATAACCTGGTTATCCGCTTCAAAAAAGGAAAAGTGTTAAATTATATGTTATGGTAAGGCTTAAGCAACGAATCGCTGCCAACATGCCAGACCGCTACCTAATTGTGAGTTATGTCATGGTGACGTTTATTAAATTATATGTTATGGCAAGGCTTAAGCAACGAAGCGCTACCAACGTGCCAGACCGCTAACTAATTGTGAGTTATGTCCTGGTGACATTTAGTTAACTGATTTTTATTTTTTTTTGTTTTGTTTTCGAACTTACTTAAACTTGGTTTGACGCAGCTCTAAATTCTTATCTATTCTGAGCTAGTCTAAAAAGGTCTTCACAACCTAAATCTCTAATAATTTGACTAATATAGCTTTGTCTAGGCCTTCCCACTTTATTTTTATTTGGTAGTTTATAATCTAAGACTTTACTAAATAGTCCCTCACGTCTTAACTGGTGCCCTATCATTCTATCTCTCCTGACCTTCAATAGTTTACACATACAGGGTTCCTCACCTATCCTTCTATAAACTTCCTCGTTTGTTACTCTATCTGTCCAACTAATCTTTAACATTCTCCTATAACACCAAGTTTCAAAAGCTTCTATCTTTTTCTTATCTACTTCTTTAATGGTCCAAGTCTCACTACCGTATAGTAGAACGCTCCATACGTACGACTTTAAGAAACTTTTTCTATTATCTAAACTAATACTATTAGCTATTAGTAAGTTTTTCTTTTTTAAAAACATTTTTCTAGCTAGAGCTATTCTAGCTACTATATCCCTTCTGCTACGTCCATTCTTTGTAATTATACTACCTAAATAGCAAAATTGATCTACCTTCTCTAACTCGGTATTATCTATTTTTAATTTTGGTTTAGAACTAGGCTGTAACTCACTTGTTATTATCTTTGTCTTTACCGAGTTAATTCTCATACTATAGTTACTCTGTAGTATTTTCTCTCTCTAGCTAAGTTTAAAGCTTCCTCAATATAAACATTAAAAATCAAGGGAGACAGTATACAACCCTGTCTAACGCCATTTCTAATCTTAACTTCCTTTTCTATTTTATCAAATCTAATTACTACGCATTGGTTTTTATATAGACTGTAAATAATTTTTCTATCCCTATGAGAGATTCCTATTTTTTGCAAAATCCTGAACATAACAATCCAATTAACTCTATCAAATGCTTTTTCTAAATCTACAAACGCAAAATGAGTCTTTTTATTTTTTTGTAACCTTTTGTCGATAATTACCCTAATCATTAGTATCGGTTCTCTAGTTCCTCTATCTTTACAAAAACCATATTGGTCTTTGCCTAAATAATTCTCAGTCAAAGCTTCTACTCTATTTTTAATTATTATTGTTAGTATTTTAGAAGCATGAGAAGTTAAACTAACCGTTCTAAAATTCTCACACCTATCAGCTTCCGACTTTTTTGGGATTGGGATAATAATATTTTTTTCGAAATCTATTGGAACCTCACCTGTGTCATATACTACTTTTACTAGTTCCTATAATCTATCTAAAGTTTTCTGACTTGCATATTTTATTAATTCTTCGGGAATATTGTCTATCCCTGGCGCTTTATTTAGTTTAAGATTCCGAACAGCTCTATCAAATTCCTCTTTTAATATTGAGAACCCTATTTCTACATCCTCTTTTTGGTCGTTCTCTAACTCATCCATATCGTCTCCCTTATATAAATCTTCTACATATCTTTTCCATCTATCTGCTACCTCAACTTTATTTATTAGAAGCTCATTATTCTCGTCTCTAATACCATTATATTTTTTCCTATCTTCCCCAAAAAACTTTTTAACTGCCCTGTATGCCCTGTCTGTCTTACCTACTCTCAAATCATTTTGTATTCCCTTACAATTCTCCTCCATCCATTTATTTCTAGCTTTTCTACACTCATGTACTATCTTATTTCTAACTGTATTATATTTTTGCTTACTTTCACTATCCACTTCTCTGAAAGGTTTAAGCTTTCTTCTATTCTCTATTAAATCTAATATCTCCTTTGTTACCCAGGGTTTTCTCGCTTCTATTTTTTTCTTACCTATAGTCTGTGTTGCTGCATCATGTACAGTCAGTTTTATTTCTTTCCATCTATTTTCTACGTTCCCTTCCACAGTTATCTCTTTGCTCTTATTCCCTAATACTTGTTTATATTCCTCTTTTACCCTACTATCATTAAGCTTACCTAGATCCCATCCCTCTCTTTTAACCTTTCTCAATTTTTTGAATTTTAGTTTACACTTTATTTGAACTAATTATGATCGCTATCTATTTCAGCCCCTGGATAACTACGACAGTTTTTAACTTGGTTTCTAAATCTTTGTTTAACTAAAATATATTCTATGTGGTATCTAGCCCTATCACCTGGCGCTTTCCAGGTATATCTTCTCCTAACATGTTGTTCGAATAGGGTGCTTACAGTTACTAATCTATATTCCTGGCAAAACTCAATTAATCTTTCTCCTCTATCATTTCGTCTGCCATACCCAAATTTTCCTACCATTTTTCCCTCACTACCTTCTCCCACTGACGCATTAAAATCGCCCATAACTATTAACTTTTCATCTCCTTTTACTTTTCTCACTATACTATTTACATCCTCGTATACCTTTTCTACTTCCTCATCCTCGTACTGAGTTGTTTGCATGTAAACCTGTACTAAAACAGTGTCTGTGGGTTTTGTACTCAATCTAACCATAATTATTCTATCACTAAATTGTAAGCACTATTTAACTTTATGCCCTAATCTTTTACCTAACACTATTCCTACCCCTGCCTGTCCATTAGTTGAAGAAGTTGTAATTATTCTATAATTATCTTTCCAAAAGTCATTACTATCTGGCCATCTCACCTCACTAATACCTAAAATGTCCAGTTTTTCCTTTCTTATTTCGACTAATAAATTCGTTAACTTATCTACTCTAAGTAATGACCTTACATTCCAAGTCCCTATCACTAAATCGAACTGTTGTTTTATATTGTTACGATGACGAGCCCCAAGTACCCCCTCACGGAGATCTAAATGAGGGAGTATTTTACCTCCGGACAAGAATTTTACTTGTGAGCTCTCCATCATATGTATTTCGTGTTTTAGGCCACGCACACATGGGAAATATTGTGGTAGGCTCCCATATCTTTCCACGATGCAGTTTTTAAAGATTTTAGCAAAAAGCCGTATCCGTCACGACCAATCCCCAACAAGCTTGTAAATTATTGAGGATCACCCGAGACCAAGAAGATAAACAACCATACGAAATTTAATGTGAAATCTTATTTTAATGTTTTGACAATATTTTAAATTTAAAGTAGCTAAATATTTAAAGCGATTGCGAAACTATATCATATAATATATTAAGTGAAATTACAGCGCTCTGTAACTGTAATCTCAAATGATCTGCAAAATTGTAAATGAACTTTGCTAATTAAAACATCAAAATCAATAATTAAGTTATTCTTTACTAATCTGTGATTAGGTTTTAACCTTAATAATGCGAAGATGGATGATAAAATAAGAATTTATGTGTTGTACCATTGATTCAAGTCTTCAATCAACAATTATACTTCAATCAACGTTTAAAGATCATTAGGTAACTTCAAGTTTTGCTTGGTCCTCTACCATTATACTATGAAAATTATTTCTTACATAAATGACCATGCAAACTTGTAAGCAACAATTGCCTATTAGCGTTTCTACAATTCGTATCATCTATTATCCTATTCCTTCCTGATTAGATGTATTTAAATATACGAAACATTATTCCTATTGAAAAATAATTCCAGCTATATTTTTCAGGCCATACGATACAGCATTACGCGTATATATTGTAAGGATCCTAATGTTCTTATGATAATCAAACGAATGCTAAAGTAGTATCTATTACTCATAAAAAATTTAAAAACCGATGGAACAAGAATTAGTTAGGTTACAACTTGGAACGTTTTTGTGTTACTTGTAGTAAATACCATCTACATAATAAATAAAAGGTAAACAAATACATTACATATCCTACACTTTGAGTTTGGAGCAAAATATACTTCAACGCATAAAAGAAATTGTCACAATGAATGCTTGCTTTATAGAAAATGTGAATTTTTACCTTACTGCGCCCGTTTTTTCTTGATGGCTCAACGACAAATATTCTGTGAATTTTACGAAAATGAAATGAGACATAGAAGTCTCAGGAAGCATTTATGAACAATCCTCTATACATTCAAAAACATCTTTCTTTTACACACATTATCTAAGAAATCTACTTACACGCACAGATATAAATAACACCTATAAATGCAATTTACAGTTTAAGTTTAGAAAGAAAAAACATTTTATCACCCTTTCCATATTAATACAATTTTCATCTAATCCATATTAATAATCAGAAAAATTTTTCAAATGTAAGTCACTAAATTTTCTTTAAAATTTTATGAATAATTTAAATATTTTTGTATTACCCCGTCTCAGTGTAGTTGATCAACGACCTTGAACACAAATTTTTGTTAGAGTCCAATGTCCTCGAACCTGACCTAAAAGTTGCTAGAAAATTGTCCATTTACAAATAATTTGTATACGCAAAGTAAATACCTACTTATACTAGTTTAATCTACTTAATAAGACACAAATTGTTTTTTTAGGTTTAAAACAAAGTTATACCTGTGATTTGAATTTTCAAATTCTTGTTGATATTCTTATCGTTATAACCACCTGGCCTTGCTTATAATTGCTATCTAAAAGACCGTTTCCATTGGAAAAATTCCTAGCTCTAAATTTTTAGATCTCCATTTTACTCAATCCTCGTACGTCAAAGTAACAGATCAAAAATACTTTTACAGATTAAAATAGCGCGTGACTTTGCAGTAAGGTAATTTATTATTTATATTGGAGTAATAAATCGTTGTTGCACTCCATAAACTAATTACCATTCAATGATATAATGTCTCATAACTTATGTTCAAAACTTCAATGTTAAATCTTGAATGCCGACTGAAGGAATAAATCACGCTCATTACTTTCGCCTTTATATAATAAAATTTTAAATACGTAATCTTTTCGATCACCTTCTAGAAGTATGTATCATTCGCATGATGTAACAATTTACGGCAGTTTCGGGTCATTACCTCTTTAATGCCCTATCATTTTACAATTTAATGCAACCATAAAAATCTTCTATCTATTATTAATCAACGAAGCTAATTATTGCAAATCGCTGCGAGCTTCTGTATAGTCATTAAAACTTGTTATCGTATCTGGTTTTACAGTCTTTCTAGTGTTATTGCGTTCTGCAAATTGGGCCGTGAATTCACACAAGATATTTAGCTAGTTAACTTATGATTTATGGCTTTGAAAACACCCTCGAAAGAATGCAGTATTTTTCGTTTTGATCGATATTTCTAAAAAGGATGAATGTATTATTTACATTTTAGAAGAGTACAAATTTATATATTTCTACCGGCTGGAACTTTTTGTCTTTCAAAACGGTGTATTACGTATATTAAATGATATTCAAAAAGCATATAACTTAACATCGAAGTTATTTAGTATTTTTAAAGTAGGTAAATTCTTAAGATTTGTTTTTTCAGTCAGTAAAATGCAAGAAAACTTGTTTTAAAGTATAGATAATAAATATTTATCCACTGATTTCCACGGATTTTGTTTGTTTTAAATTTGGGTTACGTTTTAAATGGCATGTGTCACCGCTATATGTACTTACAGTGTTTAATTTTACAAGTGAATACACTTATCTTGCTGAAAAATATTATACAGGGTAAAATTTAAATATTGAAAAATTTTTCATATGTGATAATGAGGTCACAAGAGAGGTCATTGAGCACCACGTTCTGTGAGAAAAACCGGCCCAAAGCGGAGAAATGTCAAATTTTCTGATATTTAATCATTGCCCTGTATAAACATTTGAGTGAAATCTTATATAAAATAACACTCTCTAAGGATATAGTGTTGTGATATACCATTTAAAAACGAAGCTCAACTTTAAAATGCGTGAAATAAAGCATATATTCAAATCCGTGTTTGAATATTTAATCCTGTGAAAAATACTTTCAAAAGAAGTTTTATAGCATTAATAAGTGATCGTAAAACGAGTTAAATAATATTAAATGACGTCAATATTATTTAAAATAGGTTTTATTGCACATATGTAGACTGATAAACATCCACTTTAAGAATATTCAATAACTTCGATGCACTGTTTTGAAAGACAAAAAACTCCCGCCGGTGGAACATACAAATCCGTACTTTGCTAAAAGGTAAATTCATTCATCATTTTTAAAAATATCGGTCAAAATACGTTATTTAATACAAAACGAAAAATACCATATTTATTTGATTAAACAAACCACTGGTCGAGAGTTACAAATTATCAAAGAACAGCTAATTAGTTGTGGAAAGCGATAACACCGAGAAAGATCGTAAAGCCAGATAAAGATAACTAGTTTTAATGGCTATAGACTAATAAAAGGCAGGAGATTTTTATGGTCGTTACAAACTTTAACACTGACGGCTCATTAAAGAGATAAGAACGCGAAATTGTGAGTAATTGTTACATCAGGCGGATGACCAATACCTCCAGAATGTAATCAAAAGGTTCGAGGCCGATTACGTATTAAGATTATTTTATTATATAAATACGTAAGTAAATTGAAGCGAGCCATTCAAGATTCGGCATTCACGGTTTATCTGTCGAGATTTGAACATAAGTACTTTGACATTAGATTAGTTAGATAGATAGTTACAGAATGCAGCACAACAATGGTTAATTTAATACTTCAATATAAATAATTTCAGTGCAAGGTTACACGCTATTTTAATCTGTAAAAAATACTTTCCAAAACTGGTGCAAAATATTTCAACGCATGGAGATTAATTAAAAATGAAAATTTAAAACTTGAAATTCGATGCAGTTAATTTCAATAAAAATAATCTGTTAAGAGCTCATCACAGTAGCGGCCATCTTAAAATTTCTAAAGATTCAAATTTCTTTCCTATTAGGCACCCAAATTAAAAACGGTTTTAATAAAAGTTATTTATTAAATAATTGTCTATGTGGGAAAGTCATTTAGGTTTTTTTAACTAAAAAATTTTTTTTGCTGATAATAGAGCGATTTAAACAAAACCAGTAACTTTCCCAAATGTGTGAATAATTTTTATGAATTTTCATCAAAATTGCACACTACAATTCAGTTTATTTATCGAATAAATCAAATATTAGTATTTTTTAGAAAAATGTACCTGCAATGTGCTGCCGTGGAAAAATTTAGATCTTTCATGTTACACACTATTGTAAAACAAAAATGGTTTGAATACATGCTATACAAAACAAAACACAACACACATACAGGAAACGCTATACTATTGAGGTCAAACTATCATTATGTTTTCGACTATAGTCGTAATTGCTCGCAAATCTATGTATAACTTTCATTGTGGATATTATTTAGGCCTCAGCATTTATTGTAAAAAAGAATAAACACAGAAATGTTTAATTTTTATGTTTTGAGATAAATTTAAAAACGACCGTCTCAAGCCAGTAATGCCGTGACTGCAATAAGTTAGGTTACTGTTAGAAATAGATATTATTATTAAAAAACACAAATCACTAAACACGCATATCAGTACAGTTGTTGCTAGAACTATTGCATACTGTTCTGATATGTGCACCTCAACATTTCGTCCCGCCCTATGCTACCTCACTCCAACCCGCGCTTTTACAGCAGATGATAGGTAACCTGCTGTGATGAGTTCATAAATAGCCAAATGCAGGAAGTCATAAAGATAAGAATATCACCAGGAATGTGACGATCTAAAGCGCAGGTACAACTTTGTTTTGAACCTAAAGAGACATTTGTGTATTATTAAATAGATTATTCTACGGTAAGTTTTTATTTTGCGCATAAAAATTATCTGGCAATGGGTAGTTTCATTTTAGCAATTTTGAGGTCAAAGCTCTAGGCGATTTGTCCCTTACAGAAATTTCTGTTCAACGTCGGTGATCGACTACATTCACATCGGCTAAAGAATATTTAAATTATCCATGACGATTTTAAAAAAAAAATTGTGATTCACATATAAAATATTTTGGGGTTTTCTAATTATTAACAAAGAGTACGTGAATATTGTATTAAAATGTAAGTAGTGATAAGATGTTTTTCTTTCTAAACTTAAGCTGTAAAATTAATTGCATTTGTAAGCATTCTTTATATCTGTACATGCAACTAGATTCATTACATAATTTGTGCAAAAGAAAAATGTTTTTGAATGTATAGAGGATTGTTCATAAATGTTGGTTAAGATTTCTTTGTTTCATAAAACCAATGTTAACCTTGAAAAAAATATTGTATAATAATCTTAAGGATCCTGATACAAAACTTCGACAATCAGGAGCGGTTTACAGTATACACTGCCAAAACTGTGAAGAAAAATATGTATGTGTGAGTGGGGGGGATTACAAATTCATTGATGTACCACACTATATACTTTTCTTTAAAAATTGCCGAAATATTGTAAATTGTTCAGTTTTTATGAGAGTAGTCTTTGGAGTACAAAAATAATTAAAGATTAAGGTTCTGTCATCAGCAAACAGTAGCTAAAGGGTTATTTTGTCATCATTAAATGTCCAGCAGCTTTAGTACATTTACAATTTTTAATATTTTGATAAAAATAGAAGTAGAAAACTTAATTTAACTTTAGTTAATATTCATAGTACAATCTAGAATGGTAAGATATTCTGTAGATCAGAAATTTGGTATGTACAATGTTTATTTGGAATACCATCAAAATTCTGTAATATCTGAACGTAGATATTTAGAACTATACCCAGAACGACAACAGCCTTCCAGAATGGCTTTTGTAAGAGTATACAACAACCTAAATCCCCATGGATCCTTTAATAAGCAACGAGGAAAATATAATAAACATGCAGATATTAATGATATTAATGTCTTAACACAGTTACATCTGAATCCACAAACATCTAGTCGGGCGATCTCTCGTGAATGTAGTATTACTGATCCAAGTGTTCGTGCTATAATAAAACTTCACAAGTTCCACGATTATAAATTCGTTCCAGTACAAAAATTGTATCCTGGTGACGACGAACGACTTGCTTCTTCTCAATGGCTCCAAACGAATTGAGGTTTGACCAAAATTTTAGCAGAAAGATATTGTGGTGCGACGAAACAAGTTTCACTAACTGTGGCATTTTTAACAGAAAAAATATCCACTCTAAGACTCAAGAAAAGCCTTATTTAATTAAAGAAAGAAAACCGCAGGATATATTTTAAAACGATACCGCATTCCACATAGATTATCGTCTGCCAGTTATTTGAATTTCTTACAAAATGATTTTGAAGATATGCTCGATAAACTACAAGTTCAATATTTGCAGAATTTTGAATATTATCAAGAGGATGAGCCTCTCACGATGCAAGGGTGGTAACCGAATATTTAAATGAACGCTTTCCGAATCAATGAATAGGTACCTACGGTCCAGTATGATGGTCACCACGGTCTACGTGCTTCAATCCACTTGACTATTATTTGTGGGGAACCACGAAATACCATGTTTACAGTGAAATGTCAGAGGACGTAGATGAAATGGTAGACATAATAAATACATACATTCAATCAATAGATCCAAACGCAGTTCGGCGTGCAGTTCAAGATATAGGTAGAAGAATAGAATTGTGTATTCGCACTGAAGGGAGCCAATTCGAACAATTTAACTAAATATATTAATCAAAATTTTTTTGTTAATAGTTTGTTATTGATAATGTTTATTGTGAGTGGCGTTTGTTTCAGTATAACAAATCACAAGCCAAAAACTTTTAAATTCCTGTGTTTGTAATTTATTAAAATGATAGAAGCTACAACTGAAAATTCTTACATTTACGTATAACACATTTGTTACTGTTCACTAATGACAGAACTCTATTCTTAAATTGTTCTACTCCAAAGACTAACCTTATAAAAACCGAATAACTTACAATATTTCGATCATTTTTAAAGAAAAGCATATAGTGTGGTACATCAAAAATATTTGTAATTTCCTCTTTATTGGACATTGCAAAAATTTAATATGGCGTCCATAATAAATAAAAAGTTGACAGTCGCGGGTCTGAATACAGAAGATCTAGAATGATTCTGATCGCTTCGCTGTACTCCTGCAGACGATTTCTGTAAATGACACGAGTTTCACATTTGTGACTATAATGGTATAAAATTTATCAAGAATTTTCTAATTTGGTAAGTTTTGACATTTGCGCTATATTTTAAAAACGGGTAAAGATATATTTAAATTCTTTTTAGTTTCTAATTGAGCTTGTCATTGTACAACTTTTTTCCCATTTAACGAACATTCTACCTCATAGTTTTCGAAGTCCCTCCCACTACACATTACAATTTTTCCCACCCTGTATATTAAGTTCACATGTGTTGCAATATTTTTTAAAAAAAATATATTTTTTTCTTTTAAATTTAAACGCCTGATAACCATACACAGGGGTGGAATGTTTTGTATTTAAAACTTACGCATAGTTTGATTATATAAAAGGTTTTTAATCTAGGATAATTGTAAACAAATGTCTACAATACTTCATCTTCCCCAATATGTTGCAGATTATTAACACACGAATGTCACTGAATGCTCTCTAGTACGCGATGGGAAATGTATCTGTAGAATACTCCTTTTTGACGCAAAATAATCGCACAAAGCTCATGTGAATAGTCATTCGTCCCTATGCATTCGTATAGGTCTTCATAGATGTCTTTCTGATGCACAAATGCATAGAGTATACAGATGGACAGGACATTGGTTACTAAGAAATCGTGCATGCGCGTTTAGATTATCTTTTTCAGCTGCAAACTTCGAATAACTGGGTGTTCATTAGACCGCACGTGTCTTTGTAAGACTTTTTTGTGATGCCGATTCTTCATATAAATGAACGTTACTTAGCATGCGAAACCAAATGGTTTTTTAGAGTAGTTTTCTCTAATACAAAGTAGTCACACTGCATCCAGAAGGACGTTCGTTAGTATGAGTGCTTACATGTACTTTTAATTTACCTTTTTGTGCTGTACAATAGTTACACAAATTGCAACGAAATGCACTCTCACTATGTAACCGCAAATGGCTTTTTAGAATACTATTCTGTGATGCGGAATAGTCCCACAAATCACATGCATATGGACGTTCGTTAGTATGCGTTCGTATATGTTTTTTTAAATAACTTTTTCGTACTGCAGAATAATTACACAAATTGCATGGAAAATGGCGTGTCTTAGTATGCCACAGCACATGATTTTGTAAACTATTTTTTTGTGATGCGGAATAATCACACAAACTGTATGCAAATGGACGTTGTTTAGTATGCGATTGCAGATGCAGTTTTAAATTACCACTCTGTGTGGCAGAATAGTTACACAAATAACAAGAATATGGACGTTCGTTAGTATGCGTTCGTATATGTTCTTTTAAATCACTTTTTCGTGCTGCAGAATAATTGCAGAAATTGTATGCAAATTGACGTTCGTTAGCATGCGATAGCAGATGCAGTTTTAAATTAGCTTTTCGTCTTGCTGAATAATTACACAAATCACATAAAAATGGACGCTGCTTAGTATGAGATAGAAAATGGATTTTTAGAGCTCCACCCTGTGTTGCAGAGTAGTTACACAAATTACAAGAATATGGACGTTCCTTAGTATGTGTTTGAATATGTTTTTTTAAATCACATTTTCGTCCTGCAGAATAATAACACGAATTGCAACGAAATGGACTCTCCTTAGTATGTGACCGCAAATGACCTTTTAAGGTACCACTCTGTGATGCGGAATAGTCACACAAATGACATGAATAAGGACGCTCGCTAGTATGCGTTCGTATATGTTGTTTTAAAGTACCTTTTTGTGCTGCAGAATAACTACACAAATTGCATGCAAATGAACATTGGTTAGCATGCGACTGTTGATGCAGTTTTAAATTAGCTTTTCGTCTTGCCGAATAATCGCACAAATCACATAAAAGTGGATGCTCCTCAGTATGTGACAAAAAATGTTTTTGAGAGCTCCACTTTGTGTTGAAGAATAGTTACACAAATCACGAGAATATGGTCGTTCGTTAGTATGCGTTCGTATATGTTCCTTTAAATCACTTTTTCGTGCTACAGAAAAATTACACAAATTGCATGCAAATTGCTGTGTATTAATATGCGGTAACAATTGATTTTTTAGAGTGCCTGTTTGTGGTCTGGAATAATTACGCAAATTGCACGCGAATGCTCCTTCGTTAGTATGTGAAGCCATATGCACTTTTATGAAACCTTTACAGAATGAAGATAATTACATAAATTGCATGCCAACGTATATTTCTTAGTATGTGATTGTGTTATATATTAGTAGATTACTTTTTATATGGGTCAAAATTCACAGAAATGGTTACTGCTTGGAGACGAGACGCGACACGGATCTTACAAGGTTAATTATTGGCGATACACAATAATCACATTAATTGTATGTGTAAGCAAACAGCATATTCGAATAATCTAGTATTTTTGCATTATTGAATATCCATAAGGACATTTTATATAAATATCATTCATCTCCTGTTAATAGTATACTAGATTTTACAGGACACTGTAACCTAGTAAAATAGCGTTAAGTTAATATCGTACACGAGGGGGGGGATATACTAGTTTTAACAGTGGTGCAGGAGAGATTGAGAAAGAATGGAATTAGGTGTACGTAGGTATGAAAATTTATGGTGTTGCTCAATGAACAACTTTTTAAAGGTAATTCCATTATCATTTCAAATACCAACACAAAATCCGTTTTTGTCAATCATATTCTCGCATAAAAATGATATATTTGTATACATAAACGATTCCCTTTAAATCTTTCGACAATAGCTTTGGGTGATTCGGGATTTTTACTTTGGTTTTGGGTTTGTTTAGCATACTATAACTTACAAAAATATATACTAATTGCCACCATCCCAACATAGTTGTGTAAAAGCTTGATTATCATCCAGGTAACAAAACAGCGTTACTTTTACGTCTTTTGGGGTCATCCAGTTGTTCAATTCATTGTTAAAATAAACTCATAATGATGCGCAGATGATATCATCCAGCAATGTTGAAACGGACGGATTTTTCGTATAGAATTATTCTTTCTTGTTATTGGAGTTCTCCCTCGTTGTAAGATACTATGAACCAAATTGCAATTTCCACTTCAATAACTATATTTAAGCCAAAAGAAGATAGTGGCTGTATGACTAGCAAGTAAGGGAAACCTCCATTGACAGTCTGAACGATTAGTTCAGGGGTACATCGTGAAAGTGGTCATAGGCCAATCCGTTGAGTTAAATAATTAAACGAAAGAGCGTCACATCAATTATAAAAACTAACGAATCCCTATAAAGATGGTATATTATCTGATGAGAAGATACTAAAACTTATCAGACACAGGAACTGTAAATACTAACAGCACATAACACATTATCTGTTAACAAAACCAATAGACGTTCTGCAGAAAGCTCTATTTATTTTGCCTTAATGTATAACCTGAAAGAGAATATATCATATTTAATTTTATAAATGACATTTCAATAGCTTTAGTGTTTTTTAAATAAAATATTACTTATGTTTGAGTTTAGTATGTATTACTTAATTTTCATTTCATATGTAAGTCTCAAACATAATAATGTTAATAGCTACTATTAGGCAACCCGTTAAACACACAAGCGCCGTAAGCAATGTGTATTCTACCGAAGCCGCAAACATTCTAGGATATACCCAAGGACGTTATAAGAATGGATCAAGCCATAATGTAAATATCTGGTATATCGTATGTCGTGTATGCGTGCCAACATCAAATGGTGTTTTTGGACACACGCATTTGCGCTATCATCGTTAAACATATTGTGTGTCCGTATATAACCTTGTTTGTCTGGTCCCACAATGGGCGTATGTGATTTATTATTAGACTGCTCATTTATCACAAAACAAAGTAAGGTTAGATTTAGTTTTCTGCAAAATTCTAAACATTCTTTATATACTACTTGCAATATATGTATACTATAACGTTCTTGTATGTATATATGACATAACTAGTTATTGCAAATTTATACATAATACAATGACACTGTAATTTAATCAGTTATTCACACTCCCGTGTATCAAATTATATCCATCTTTTGTTCTATGTATATGTGTGATTATCAAGGACATTGTACTTGGGGATTATGATACCACCAGATTTTTAGTAAAAACCCACATTCCTATTGGCGAGGATCACATAAAAGATGGAAGATATATTTTTCGAATATTAGAAAAGCGACTAGTAATGAACACACGTCCGAACTATGTTGTATTAATCATCTATTTAATTCAGGGTATATATAAGACCGTTGATGACGTTCAGAGTTAGTCTATATCTAAATGTCAAATATAAATTATATCCTGTAAAGTTATTTAGTTACGCTTTTGTAAGTCCAAGAGTAAATATAAATTTGTGTTATATGAACGTGTATATAGTACTGCCAGTTTGTAGAATACATAAATAGACAAAAGTGTAATAAATAAATTATAGTAGTGTTTAGTGTTGTTGAGAAGCATTATGGTTAAGAATTTAGTTTAAGAAGATATTAGTACTTGTAGAAAATGTTAATCTTATAGTGTTTCATTGTTAATTGGACTGAACACATTTATAAATACGGCATATACTGTTAATTAGACTCGTGAACAGTGGGTACCAAAAACTTGTTATTACTTGTTTTAAATTGGCGATGAAGTGCGTTAATAGTATCTCGCTACACTAGTGTCAGGCTGTGCGGGGGGTTTATAGAGATTAATTTAAAAGAAAAAACACACAAGTTTAAAGGCATTTGAGAAGTTTGTATATGCCTGTTACAAGAAGCCAAAGTAAAATGGTCGCAGAAACCTTAATAAATTTTCTTATGGATTTGAAAACCGGTATGGAAGAAAAGTTAAGTGAAAATGCTGAGAAAATGGAAAAGTTAAGCAAAAAGCTGAAAACATGGAAAAAGTTAAGCGAAAATGCTGCGAAAATGCAAGAAAAGTTGAATGAAAGTACAGCTACGTTAGAACAAAGATTAAGGCTCCGTTGCATTGAAAGAAGATTTCACTGAACAGGTAAAAACAGTTAAGCAAAAGTTGAACAGTAGATAGGTAAAAATGAAAGAGGATGTGATGAGGCTGCGAGAACAAATGATTTCACTAACACTTAAATTAGCAACCCTAGTTGTAAATCAGAACATTCCGGAAATAAGAAGCATGGAAGGAAGCGAGTTAGTACCGTCAAAATTTAAAGTGAAACCACCCACATTCGATGGTAAAACAACTTGGCCTACATATTTGAAAGAATTTGAAGTTGCTGCAATAGCCAACGGTTGGTGCAACAAAGAGAAGGCTATCTCCCTAATAGTGGCCCTACGAGGGAAAGCCCTTAACATCCTGCAAACGATTCCCGATCACCAGCAGAATGATTACGGCCTCTTAACATCGAAGCTTGAGATGAGATATGGAGACGTTCACCTTCAACAAGTTTACCATGCACAAGTTGAGAACCGCTCGCAAAAGACAAATGAAAGCCTGCAAGAATTTGAAGCTGACATTGCCAGATTAGTTAGATTGGCATACCCAACGGCACCAGATAGTTTCCTCGAATAACTGGCTGTTCAAACATTTGTGGATGGCGTTAAAGGCGGCGAAATACAGCAAGCGCTAAGATTAGTACGGCCAAAAATTTTAGATAACGCACTGGTTCATGCGCTTGAATTTGAAGCAGCTAAGCAAACATCACACAGGAAGAGTCACAAAGTTCGGTCTGCCTTAGAAGATCCCGGTCAATCGCAGAACAGTATAGAAGAAATAATCAACCATGTGTTTGAAAAGTAAAAGGGGGAAAAACTGGAAAGACAACGACCGCGAAGTTAGGGTCTGCGATGCTGGAGTTGTGGTGAAGTTGGTCATATACAGAGACGCTGTACTCAACCAAAAAACAACCGGTTGAGCAGCAGGAAAACTAGAGCAAGTCGACGTAAAGGGGCGAACATCGACAGCACAACGTAGTGCCCCGGAGATTATCATCCGTGCTGCATCGTCGATGGGCAGTCTCGACAGCATTTATATTGATGGTAGAATTAATGGTAGGGTTGTTCGATTACTCGTGGATACAGGAGCGACAAGGACTATTGTGAGAGTAGATTTGGTTGGTCGTGGAAAAGTGCTACCTGCATCGGTATGTCTTCGAACGGTGAGAAAATTTCAACTGACGGGGAGACTGCATTAACGTTGGGAGACAAACTAATTAATCATCGGGTGTTGGTAGCTGAATTTACAGAAGTTATCTTGGTAATGGATCTCATGGGAGAATATGGGTTTCATGTGAACATGAAAGAAAATGTGCTTCGGATAGATGATGATGGGATTCCATTTCAAGGGACGAGTAACCAGACGATGCAAGTTGGAATGATTTGTGATATGAAAATACCCGAGAAGACGGAAATGATCATCATGGGACGCTCGGATGGTACGCTCCTGGAAGGACAAGTATGCATAGTGGAAGCAACATAATCGGGAATAGGTCAAGAGGGATTACCGATTAGAAAAACACTGGTAAAGTTTCGAAATATGACACCAGTAAGGTTGCTACACATTAATCTGCATACGGTGACCCTGTTGAAAGACATGATTGTAGGAACTTGCATTTCAATATACCATATTAAACGTTGTGTGGACGACACAAAAATAAACCAGCCAACGATAGCTTACAGGAATTGCTGGATATGTTGATACCTTCGTGTCAAGGATTAAACAGCGACCAACTGGAGAAGGTAAAAGAACTGGTCGGACAGTATCGAGGTGTGTTTGCACTGGATAATGGTGAGAAAGGAAGAACGAATGTTGTGTAACACAAGATCAATACTGGAGATGCGCAACCGATACTACAACATCTCAGGCGGCTTCCTTTAGCAAAACGTAAGGAAGCCGAGCAAATTATCACAGATATGGATAAACAGAGAGTGATTGAGCCCTGGAATAGTCCATGGGCATTTCCGGTAGTGTTTGTCATGAAAAAGGATGGGTCGACAAGGTTTTGTGTGGACTACCGGCGGCTAAACCATGTCACAAAGAAAACAGCTATCCTTTGCCCATAACTGATGACAGCTTGGGTACTCTATCCGGATCTAAGAGGTTTTTGACCTTGGACTTGAAAAGCGGATACTGGCAGATAGGCTTGGAGCCTGAGTTTACAATTGGAACTGGATTATGGCAGTTCAAGGTCATGCTCTTTGGATTATGCAATGCCCTGCTACTTTTGAACGATTGATGGAGTCGATACTGCGTGGACTGTCCTGGAAAACATGTTTGGTATACCTAGACAACGTGATAGTATTAGGCGGGTTTTTTAAAGAACACCTTAAGAACCTAGAGGAGATATTCCAAATATTACGTGGGGCAAACCTTATCTTGAGCCCTAGCAAATGTCACCTATTTGGAAAAAAGATGAAATACCTAGGACATGTTGTTTTGGAAACCGGAATAAGAGCCAACCCTGAAAACATAAAAACGGTACAAGAATTCATATACCGGCAGATATACACCAACTACGCAGTTTTCTAGGATTGTGCACATATTACCGACGTCTTATACTAGGGTTTGCGAACATAGCCAAACCGTTGACGAAATTAACCGAAGATGGACACGAATATAATTGGAATGACGACTGCCACAGTGCATTTGAACAACTGAAACGGCTACTAGCTACAGCCCCAATTCTGAGTTATCCATGGATGGAGGGGAAATTTGTGTTGGATACCGATGTCAGTAACACAGCTATAGCAAGCGTTCTTTCTCAGGTGCAGGACGGACAAGAAAAAGTTATTGGGTATTTCAGGAAGGTCTTGTCACAGCTAGAAAGGAACTATTGTGTCACAAGAAGGGAGCTGTTGGTCGTCGTCTAATCCGTAGAGCACTTCTATTAGTACTTATACGGCCGTAAATTTCTGTTAATAACAGACCATGCTGCACTAAAATGGTTACTACAGTTTCGAAATCTTGAAGGGCAAGTTGCAAAGTGCATAAAGCGGCTGAGGAATATGACTTTGACACAGAACATCGTATAGAAAATAGCCATCGGAATGCAGACGCTTTGTCAAGGAGACCTTGTCCGGTAGACTGCAATCACTGCTCCAAGATGGAAGAGGAAATAAGTGTCATCTATAGAATAACGGTAACCGATAATACTTGGCAACCCGAAAGAATACGAGAAGACCAGGAGAATGACGCCGCATTGAGACGTTTTCTTGAGTGGAAAAGTAGAAGACAACGACCAGCTTGGGAAGAAATTAGTATTTCAAGTAGGAGTCTGAAGGCATACAGGGCATAGTGGGACTCCTTGGTGATTAAAAATAGAATCTTGAAACGACGCCTGGAATGTGAAGATAGCTTTAAGAAACGACTTCAAGTCGGAGCGCTTGCACGATGGTATTTCCGGAGGGCACTTTGGCGTGAAAAAACTCTCGAAAGAGTGAGAGAAAGATTCTATTGGGCGAACTGCAAAGAAGTTGTGAAGGAGTGGTGCCGAAAATGTGAGTTGTGTGTTTCTGGAAATGGCCCGGTTACAAAACGGAAAGCCCCAATGAGACAGTATAACGTGTGCAATTCTTTCGAGAGGGTTGCCATTGATACAGCTGATCCGTTTCCTGAATGAAAGAAAGGAAGTGTTGGTTGCAATAGATATTTTACCAAAAGGCCGGAGGCGTATGCTATACCTAGCCAAAAAGCCGAGACAGTTGTAGATGTACTAGTGCGGGAGTTGTTTTGTCGCTTTGGAGTTCCGTTGGAATTACACTCCAATCAAGATAGGAATCGAATCAGCGTTGTTCTAAAAAGTCTTCAAGCATCTTGGAATCAGGATGACTAGAACCACGCCACTTCATCCTCAATCGGATGGAATGGTTGAAAGAATGAACAGGACGTTAGGAAAGTTGTCTCTGAACATCGAGACTGCGACTAATATTTACATTTGTTCCTACTGTCGTTCCGATCTTTGGTACATGACAGTACAGGATTCTCTCCCGCTTACGTGATGTTAGGACATGAATTGCGGCTACCATGTGATTTTCAGTTTGGATTTAAACACGGAGAAGAGATCGCAGGTGAAGATTAAGTTAATAAGCTTCGTGAAGGGTCAAATAGCAATCATGAAAACGTCCGAAAGAATATCCAGGCAGCAAGCGATCGAATTAAATCACAATATGACACCAGAGCACAAGAAGGTGGTTACCAACCTGGAGATTTAGTGTGGTTGTATAATCCACAAAGAAAACGTGGATTGTCGCCAAAATTACAAAGATAATGGGAAGGGCCGTACGAAGTGATGAAAAGGATTAATGATGTAGTGTACCGGATCAGAAGATCCCCCGTGGTAAACCGAAAGTGGTACAGTTTGACTGTTTAACATCCCATGCCGGCAACAACCAGGAAGACTCGTGTAATGAAAATGGTGTTCGAAGAGTTATTAATGGAGAGCCAAATGTAGATTTTGAGAGTTTCATGGTGGCGTATGATGGTTCCGATGCGGCGAGATTTGGTATTGTTGTTGCAAAACAGTTGGATCTGTTTAGAGCACCAGAAGAGTATTCCCTTGCACATTGCGTAGCTCAAGATCTGCAAATGTCAAGAGGGATAGCTATTGTTTTCAAGAAAAGGTTCGTATGTGTGGATGAATTAGTACAACATTGCATTTACATTTCCAATGCTCCACCCAAAGGTACTACATTGGTCAGGAGGCGAGTTTTTTATTGCCTGGAAATTTAGAATTTTGCCGATCTCTTGCCGTTCCAGGCAAGGTATGGATCTTTAACGTGCGTGACAACTTTTACACACGGGACCTCCATTTAACCTCTCATCGAATTAGTACAACATTTTTATAATTTGAATAACGGCCGCTATACTTGCGGGCACGTCCCCAATGC
This sequence comes from Platerodrilus igneus, assembly GCA_036346225.1. Taxonomy (NCBI): domain Eukaryota; kingdom Metazoa; phylum Arthropoda; class Insecta; order Coleoptera; family Lycidae; genus Platerodrilus; species Platerodrilus igneus. Next base: position 56,685 of record JARFIW010000277.1, read on the forward strand.
TCCACCCGGAGGTACTACATTGGGTTTAAACGCGAATATAATCGTGCTTCTAATTCATTCTAGCTTCATAGTTAATCCACCCTAAATAAAAAACTAAATAAAAATCTAACAAATCTAAAAATCTAACAAACCTAACAAACTCTAACAATCTAACAAACCTAAAAATCTGACAAACTGAAACAAAAACTAAAAACAAAACTAAAAACAGGGTTGTAAATAATGGTATCCCTAGCGCTGACTTTCGAGTGTAGCCGATCAACAAGACACAAAAAATGAGAGGGGGAGAGATCCGTAATACCGGATAGCAGACGCCGATTCTGCTTACCAGTGCGACCTGAAGGGTCATCTTAAAACTATCCAAATCTAGCTAACTAATTTGAATCCAACCCTAGCTTTCCCTATCATTCTTTAACTGATTTATATTATGATTACAATCTTCACAATTCTATACTCTTTCGTCCCAAATATATACTGCAACCAAAATGGCGACAGAACGTCAAACAAACAAATATGCCACAAAATACTACAATACATGCTAATAAATATAAAGTGTAAATATAAAATATAAATAAATATAATTATATAAATATATAAATAAATGTCTAATAAGCGTTAAGCATATAGCAGTGCACAAAATAGTAAAAGCATAACCCTATTTATCAGGTGCACTCCCACAAGCATATGTCGGCTAGCGCCATTACACACAAAACGTCCTTCTTAAATTATTTCAAAAACTACTAATTAATGTAAATCAATGCTTGTGCGAGTACAGCCGCCACAATTTAAATCTTATCTCCATAATAAAATTCTTCAACATCCTACGATCTGGTCGTCTGCTTATGTAATTTTAAATATTTACCTACCGCGTGAGGGTATCCAATTAACAATAAATAATAAATGACAGGACCTCTAACACTATCGTACCCTCACGTTTCGGGACGTTGCCTCGCAAGCTGCAGCAGTCGGTGAAAGGGGGGGTTCATTAAACAAACACACTGAGACGAAATTCCGATTGTTTTATTAAATGGCTAACAACTAAAACTTCAACTAATTACATTTGCATAACAAAAATATACAGTAAATAACCTTATTTACAATAGGGCGCCACCATGGGAATTAACGGCCCATGGACCAATCGCGGTAATAGCTCACGTAGCACTTTGTTCGTGGGCGATGAACCCAAAATTGCAGGACAGAAAATAAGTCACTTTCACAGGGGCTTTTAAAGTCTCCGGCTAGCAAAAACACAACTTAACTAAACTTAACTAACAAACATATTTTTGAATAGTAATACAGTTCTAGGTGTAAACACCCCAATAACAAAAATTTATTAATGCTACCCTAGTCTACCTAACTTACATAGTGCGACGACCCTTTTTTAACCACGGGGTCATCTACACCAGGAATAATACGACCTTCTCAAGGGTCAACTAGTATCGTAACGTGACTTCGGCCCTGAGCTTTGCATTCTCAGGTAGTCTCGTGGATTAGTGATTAACGGTCTCTGACACCGTCGAAACACAATATAATAGAAGACCCTTCTAAAACGATGTGGTCTCCAAAGCAATAATCTAACGGATCAATTTACTTGAACTGGGCTTTCACCCGGAGTTGTATTTTATGGAAGTCGACAAATACTGTATTTAAACAAATAACTGACTTATACTGCATAAAACAGCCTTGAGTTCATGGTAATATCACATATACTAATTACTTACTCAGAGAAATAAACTAACTTTGAACATAACGCACGCACTTGAATTCAAAAAAATAAAACATTTTTCAATCTTGCCAGTCCGCGAGCTTTTAGACTCTAACGCGTCTGGAAATAAACAACCCCGATTCCCACCGGCTGGCCTCCTTATATACATTTCAGTTAATTGAAAAATAACTCCTTTCTTGGCGCTCTTACTCGGCTTAGGATGCGCTGGTCGTAAATCTTTAAGATTAATTAAAACTGCCAATGCCTAAGATAACCCCACACGTAGCTCTCAGAATTGATTTTAGTTGAGTGCTCAGCTAATTGAAAAATTGCTTCAGACCACCCTGACATAAATAGGATCCTAAAGCATGATTGACATCTAATCATAGATATGGACTAATCTGACGTGTTTAGTACCCTTAAAGTAAGTGCCTTTAGAAAAATTGATTAACTCTTGGATTAGATCTTTCTGGGAACTTCGCTGAGAAGCTACTTGGGTGATCCTGCAGCCGCTACAATTCTAATAATTAGCATGCTAAAATTAAACTAGAAACTAACTATTTTTAGGAATACTAGAACTATTAGAGCTTATTAAAACAGTATGTTACACTTACATCTAACTGTAACTTACTTCTAAGGGGAAGATGGGGTGCACTGCTAAAGTCCTGGTGGGTATGCACTAAATGTTCTTGGGGGGGATCACAATCACTATCACTATCACTTCACTTTCAAGTCCTGGGGGGATGCGCGGTTTTACTCTATTTTATTATCTCTGTTTATTTTATTGATTTAATTTAATGAGGGTTTCTGATTTATTTGTTATTGTTTATTTGTTATTATTTATTCCCGATTTCCCGATTTTCCGCACATAATTATGAAGATAGGCAGTGATTGTATTAATGGTGTGGGGGTTTCTCGTGCATATTGGACATTTGGGTATAATTATCATGTTATTTTATTATTATTATTTTTTTTTTTATTTTTTTTATTTTTTTTTTAATTTTTAATATCAGGTTTTGGTTATATCTATGCTCGTATCCTTACTCACGCCAAGTTAATCTACAATTTCCAATCCTCCCACCAACCCCACCGAATTTTACACGCGGTTATCATTGATTGTCTAATCTCGCGACCCTTCCCGCGAATTCTTTTAAGGCTGTCCAGAACGCCTTCTGGTTAACCACTTCCCCAACTTCCTCTAGGCTCTTTGGCCATGCCAGACCTAGGATAGCTAGTTTGCTATCAGCCAACCCTCGATTTTCCGCCTCAAGCGGGCAGTCAAAGAGCACGTGCTCTGCGCTTTCCGCGCCCTCACCGCATTCGCAGCGGTCGCTGTTGGCTAGACCAAACCTTTGTAAATACGCCTTCAGGGCGCCATGCCCTGTTATCAACTGAACCATTTTGTGATCGAGCTTAACATCGATCCTACCTCTAGCTTCAATGCTCGGTACGAATTTGTGGGTCAACCTGCCCGTGGCAGCGTTGTTCCACCTCTCTTCCCATTGTCGAATTGATTTTTCGCGCAGCTTTCTTTTAATTAAAGACCTCGGTATCGACGAATGTGATATACGAAAGTCGCCCGTCGCGGCCTCTTTAGCTAATTCGTCAGCCCTATCATTCCCTACGTTGCCATCGTGCGACCTAACCCAACAGAACTTTAAACGTCGAAACTCGAGCGCTGTATGCGCTATTTTCCAGACGTCCGCCTGGAGGTCTGTCGAGGTTTTCATGTTAGTTAATGCCGTCAGCGCTGATTTACTGTCGCTGATTATATAATAATCGTCTCTGCCCGTGTGATTTATTACGTAATCGATAGCCTCTCGTATGGCTACCAATTCGCACTGGAAGATGGTGCTCCAGTTCGCGAGTTTGGTTTGAAACCGGAACACCTCCCTTTCCTGTTTGAACACGACAAACGCCGCGCCTGCTTGTCCGTCATTCATACGTGAACCGTCCGTGTAAATTCTGATGCCCGTTGCGTCCCGATCACCTTCGACAAACTCGATTCCTCTAATATCGGCCGGGTGCCCCAACTCTGATACCACGATCTTTCTTGCAACGTCCCTATTACCTAGATTAATATCTTCGATAATTTCGCGCCCTTTCCCTATATCTATAAGTCTCCTATCTCTAATCTCCCTAACGACATATTCGATAGGGAGAGTCCTACTGATCACCAGGACAGCTTCCGTGGAGGTGGTCCTGTATGCCCTCGCCGCCTTTACCGCGGTTATACGTTGCACGCTCGTTAATTGACGCATCTCCCGGACTTTACAACCTTCCGCCCATACGGATGCTGCGTACAGCATTGCCGGTTCAATTGCTCCGGCATAGACCGTCCTCAGCGCTTCGCCTCGGAAACCCCAGTTTATTTTACGCCGCCGCCATCATTCTATTTGATATTTCTCCGCCCCTACTTTTTACATACTGTACGTGCGCTTTCCAATTTAATTTATCATCTATTTTAACGCCGAGGTACGTGATGGCTTCTTTGAACGGGATTTTCTCCCCTCCTAGCTCTAGCCTAGGAGGTCGCTGTCCCGGTTTTGTACCGAAATAAAGCGCTTCCGACTTCGACGTATTAAATTTTAGTTTTACGTTCTGTGACCATTCGTGTAATTTACTCAGAGCCTCGTTTGGTTTTGTACGCATTTCCATTAGTAATCGCGATCTGATAATTAAAAGCGTATCGTCCGCAAATCCAACAATTGAGCATCCTGCGGGCAACTTGACCCTAAAGATGCTTTCATACAACAACTTCCAAAATGTGGGACCAGAGCATGACCCCTGCGGGCATCCTCTTTCCACCTCGCGCGACAAAACTTCACCCGGAATTTCAACCTGTGCCAGTCGCCCCGAGAAATAACTCTTGACTAAAGACATCAAGTTTCGCGGACAACCCCTACGTTCTAACTCGCATACGATTAATGGCCACCAGGCAGCATCAAATGCTCCTGAAATGTCCAAAGCAACAACGACACAGTACTCTTTAGCATCTCTTGCCTGTTTAATTTCCCCGACAACAAACTCCAACGCGTCGATAGTCGACTTACCCTCCATAAAACCGAACTGTCGTTTATTAAAACCGCCGCCGTCTCGCACTAAGTGCTCAACTCGCGTAGTCATGACGCGATCTAAAGCTTTTCCCAGCACCGGTAGCAAGCTAATTGGACGATAGCTGCCCGGGTCTGACGCATCCGCCTTTTTGGGTTTCGGGATAAATTTCACGTTCTGGATTTTCCAGCAACGCGGAAATACGCCCCTCTCTAAACAAAGATTAAACAACCCGGCAAAGACACACGGGGCTAACAGGCACGCCTCCAGAGCTGCGTCTGAGGTGATTCCGTCATGCCCCGGCGCCTTCTTAGGGTTCATCCTCCTAAGAGCCTTGACAACCTCGTGAACTAGGATTGCCTTATCGGCACCTGTTCCTTGCGCCTCTGCAGCTTCCCGACGAACTAAATCATGCGACCCTTCATCATCCTCGGGATTATCCGATGGGAAGAATTTTTCTAATAAATAATCCGCCGTGGTTTTAAAACCGTCCGTGTATTCGCCATTTGTTTTCTTTATATTACCGAGCGCGATTTTTTGTTGTTTTCCTCTAATTACGCGGTATGCGGTTCCCCATGGTTCTTTCTCTGAGTTTCGCGTGCAAAATTCTTTAAATTTATTCGTTCGCGTTTCTTCTATTAATATTTTATATTCGCGGTAACTTTGATTATATTCGAGTCGCCGTTGTTCTCTTATATCTCCCGAGGCGCGTTGATAGCGGCGCCTTAGGTTACGCGTTTCTGCCCGCTTAGTGGTTAGTTCTCGTGTCCACCAGGGTACGCTATCTTTAAATGCTTTCTTTGGCGGCATGGAGTACGACGACGCGTCTACCACCGCGTCGTTTAATTTTACCGCAAGTGTTTCTATTTCTTCTGCCTCTCGACAGTTTAATAATAGCTCATTCTCGAGCGCTGGGATGCTTTCGCCGAATTTTTGTTTAAACCGCTCCCAATTTGCTTTTTTATTGCAGAACCGCGGAAAGATAGTTAATTGCTCGTTTATGCTTGCCTTAGCTTCAACCTCCCATGTTATTAGTTTATGATCCGAGAGCGTTTCCTCGCCCGACCTTAATTCCCAATTACAAATGATTCCTAGCGTCTCGTGCGAGGCTGCAGTAATATCTATAAAACTGCTGCCTCTATGCCCCTCGAACATAGGTGAATCATTAGTGTTTATCACACTAAGATTGTAACAATTTTATTTTAGCAGTAAAGGAACATACTCATTAAACGTACCATGAATATTGAAATACCTTTATTAACTAATATAAAGATTCAAGTAACAATCAAATTTTTATAATATTGCTATATCTAGGATTAGTAGTCTGTTTGTTTCGGAGTTCGGTGCAAATCCACAAGCCACTAGCGCGCGCGTGAGAGGTTCGAGAACCACACTTATGATCCTCCCACCTTGCAGGAGCGCGGCGAGCGCACTCGTCGATAGTTTAGGGCAGCGTGAAGAGGCATTCGAAGAGAATGACGAGTGACCTCCGGGTCGCTTTGATTTGGTGAAGCACTTCCTGAGTAACGGTTAGTACTTAATCCATATATTGCATATTCGTTATCATATTAGCTAATTTAAAATTTATTTAGCGCAAGCAACCATACGTTAGAAAAAGCAACCATACCTTAGAAAAAGCAACCATACGTTAGAAAAAGCAACAATACGTCAGAAATTGCAACGATAAATTAGAAAACCGCACGACCGCTTTGAAATAAAATTAGACAACGGAGGAGTACGCTGTGAATAAAAGATGCCGTGAACCAATGTAAGAAATCCGCTTCGCTCTTGCATCTGTAATAAAGCATGGAAAACAAACATATTTAACAGCAGGCCCCGCTCTGCGAAGTTGTTTCCATTGCAACCAAGGACGACAGCCGGTATTTGGGTTTGTAATAGAATTAAGAATTTCCTCAGTACTTCCTTCTGAAAGTACATTATTTCGTTTTGTTTGTTAGATGTACAAAATTGTTATTCAGTTTACCTGTAATTAAGCTGGTTTTCCCCAGTATCAAAATTTGATTTCACTTAGTTTTGTAAAGATGTGACTACATATGGCTGCAACGTAAATTAACAGCTGCTATTACGTCACCTGTTTATTTGAACAATGCCGTCAACAATTGCATAATGGCTAACAGATGTTTAACATTACAGTACTGCCACTTTTGATAAAATTAGAGAATATCTTGGTGATTCTATTAACTTCAAACTAATTTTAATTTTGTTAAATTAATGAGAAAATTTCATATATTCATTTGTAAGTGACCTACACAGATCTGGTTGGGTTATAAAGAAACTTAATATTGTTAGTTACACTGAAGTGTAATATATTTGAGTAAGGATCAGTTGATAAGCCTTACAACAATTTTGCAAGAATATCAAATATTTATTTTATTTAATTATCATGAAATTTTATTTACTGAAACAAAGAAAATTCTTTCTAGTAAATTAATTATCTACATTTAAAGTTTTTATTCTGATCTAGTTTGATCAGACCTGATAAACAAAAGACAGTAAGAGTTAAATTTTATGATTCCATTATGTAGAAAATATTCTCTAAGCATTTTAGGTATACTTGAGGACGCAAATTGTGTTCCCAATTTCTATGTGACTTAATTATTATTTTTCCTTACAGGAACAGCGTCTTATTCTGTTAAGACAAGTTTTTGAGTCAGAGAAGGCGATCTTATTTTCTTTGGGTCTCCACGTCCGCCCTTAGAAATTTGCTATGCCATTAATATAAATTAATCTGGACTTGGTGGCGCCTGTTTGTTTTAGTTTGAGTGTGACCCCCCACAGATTTCGACTTACCCCCCCATTGCTCATAGCTCTACCCAAGGAATAGACCCCTAGTTACGTCGGAAGATTTAGTTTTGCAGACACCTAACTTGAAGTATGGTGTTAATAAAGTAGTGCCAGGCTGGTGTTTTAGTAAGTCAAGAAAAAACGTTTCACTGGTGCCGGCAACGTGAGGCCTTTTGGGGCAATCGTTTCACTAGCGCCTATGTGTGAGGCGAGTTGAAGCCACTAGTAGTAGTAGCGTCAGGCCTTAGTTAGAAAATTTGTTTCACTAGCGCCCAACGTCTTGAGGCCTCGAAATTTGTTTGTTCAACGTTTGGGGCGTCGAAATTTGTTTGTTCAACGTTTGGGACTTCGAAATTTGTTTGTTCATAATTTGATTAGTTCGAAATTTGTTTGTTCATAATTTGATTTACCTCGAAATTTGTTTATTCAAAATTAATTTTACTTCGAGATTCGTTCGTTCAAAAATTATTTTTTACTCTGAAACTTGTTTGTTCAAAAATAATTTTACTTTGAAATAGTCTGTTCAAAATTTATTTTGCTTCGAAATTTGTTTATTCAAAAATTATTTTGCTTCGAAATTAGTTTGTTCGAAAAGTATTTTGCTTCGAGATTTGTTTGTTCAAAAATAGTTTTGCATCGAAATTTGTTAGCTTAAAATTTATTTTGCTTTGAAGTCCATTTGTCCAAAAATTATTTTGCTCCAAAATTTGTTTGCTTAAAGTTTATTTGACAGTTAGATTTGTTTGTTTGCTTTTGATAAAGGATTGGTCGGAACGTTAATCCCCTTACGGTCAATTAATTAACTTGGCCAAATTTACTTTTGACGTTAATTCTTTTTGACCCTTAAATTTTTGATATTGTTTTGGCAAAATAATTTTACCAAAAACATCTTTTGATTTTACCTTTAGTAGTACAATTTGTTTTGATAATTTTGTAAGGTTTAGATCATTTGGATTTACTAGTTTGATTTCATTGAAACATTAGGCTGTTGTACTCATGTCGGATATTCCGAATTGTTTGTCTACTTAAAGAGGAACGGGAGTAGTGAGTGAGAAACCAGTTTTGAGAAAAATTTTTGGAAGACTGTCAGCTAAAGAAGCTGATAAGCCTGTTGTTTGATTTGTTTGAGTCAATAAAGAACATTTTTGTCTAAATTTGATTATAAGGCTAGAGATTCTATCTTGAAGGTACATTGGAGTGAGCTGTCGTCGTGTCATTTGAGAATTGCTCTTGTGCATAAGCACGTTTTTGATTTTGTTAGCAGATTTTTGTTTAGATCAGCATTGCAACGCAATTTAGTCTAGGCGGAACTTGTCGTCGTGGTTGGTCGCTCAGCAGTATGTCAGTCCAGACGAGACTCAGGAAGAGTTGGTCGCTCGGCATTGCGTAAGTCTAGACGAGACTCGAGGTGAGTTAGGCGCTCTAGATTTTTTTTTTGCATCCTTTTTTGATTTGATGTAAATTTTGGTATTGTTAGTCTAGGTGAGACTCGTAGAGGGTTTGTCACTCTAGCATATTTAGGCGTTGTGAAGCATTGTAGTTGTTTCGACAGTTCAATTGGTAGTAGGATGAGAGTGTACCCGAACACTGATTTTTTTGTTAGCTATTGTCATGATTAGTTTTTTTATTGATGATTCATAAGCAGGTGGATGGCTTTTAGTTGTTGGTGATTGGTTTTCGAAATATTCGATTTTGCAACCTTTGCGAAGTGCCACAGCACATTTGATTGAGAAGCTCTTAGAAGAAAAAGTATTTTTTTGCATACGGAATACCACCATTTGTTATTCGTGATAATGGTCCACAGTTGATTGGACATGTTTTGAAGTTTTGTGTGCAAGGTACGAGATCCAAGAGATGTGGTACAATGCTGTGTATGCTCCTCAAGGCAGTTAAGTGGAAAAGCTTATAATAATAATTTTATACCGGGTGAAGATGTTGATGTTGTCTCCAGTAGTAGACCTTCTTATGTTTTGGATCGTCAACCTTTGTTTGATATTTTTGGAAATGTCCGTGAAAATTTGCATGTAGCTTACCAACGTTCAAGTAAACGCTACAATCTTAGGAGAAGAGACATTTCATTCCGAGTCGGAGAAAGTGTTTGGAGAGCTAATAAGGTCCTCTCGAGTGCAGTGATAAATTTTCCGCTAAGTTAGCCCCTAAGTTCGTTATGAGTAAAGTTCGGAAAAACATTCCAATTTAGTATATGAGTTAGAGAACGAAGATGGGACAAAAGCAGGGAAATGGCACGTAAAGGACTTGAAACCAGTTGATGCATCATATCCAAATGAAAATGATGATCCTGACGATTAATTCAGATCCGATCATCTTGTTGATATTAAGTAATGACGTAGTGGTTCGTTTTGTTTTATTCTGATTTAGTGTCGGTCCACTAATATTGAGTATTTTGTTTGAGAAGTGAAGTAAGTGGTTTGAGATTTTGTAAGTTTTGTAGGTTTGAGGTGTGCCTTAGTGTGCAAGCTGGACATTTTGCTCGCGCGTTGCTCAGAGATGTGTTTAGAAGATGTCTTTAATAGATATCTTTACAATGTAGAAGTAAGTGGGCTATTTGATTATTGGTCCTGATTTCTACATATCCAGGTAGAGAGAATATTGGATTATTCTTTCCCTTGTTCCTTTTGACCGTTAGAAGTTCTTTGATTTGATAAGGTCAAAGTTGGCTTGGTGAGTTTCACCGTTTGGTCCATCACTAATAAGATTAGTTGTTTGTTAGAAATTAGTGATAGGATATTCAGTAGGGTGTAGGATAGTACAGCCCTGACTGGCCCAGTTTTGTACTTGCATTTGATAAGTAACCTCATGGTTAGGTTACCTTAGTTTTGATTATCTCTTTGCGATAAAGTGATAATGTTTTGTATTTAAATTTGTTGAGTAACCTTTTGGTTAGGTTACCTTTGTTTTGATCATCCCTTTGCGATGAAGTGATGATATTTTGTATTTGAGATTTGTAAGTAACCTTTTGGTTAGGTTACCTTTGTTTTGATTGTCACTTTGTGATGATAATATTTTGAATTTGAATTTTGTGAGTAACCTTATGGCTGGGTTACCTTTGTTTTGATCATCTCTTTACGATGAAGCGATGATACTTTGTATTTGCATTTGATGAGTAACCTTTTGATTAGGTCACCTTTGTTTTGATTATCACTTTGTGATGATGGTATTTAAATATAGACCTATTAGTAGGGTCTTACTTTTGATTATCACCGTGTAGTGATGATGTTTTGAATAGTTATGCTGTCTTGATGAGGAAGCATTCCTTTTTTTTGTAGATAGAGCTAAATGAGCTCCTGGAAGTGAAGTTTTTTGAAATTAGAAGTAAGTTGTAAGTGTTTGGTTATAGGTAAGAAATATTAGCCTTGTTAGAAGTAAGAATCTCAAGTCAGGAAATATTGTAAATTTGAATTTTTTTTTGTCCCGTGGAGTGTTTGACTTTCTAATTTGACCCCCTCCCAATTTTGATTATTACCGATTGTGACTCCCCGATTTTGTCTCCCGATGGACGTCAGGTACGCGTAGTTACCAACACACTCATTTGTAAATATTTGTCCCCCCCATTTGAATAAAATTATAAAATTGCATAGTTAGTTAGGAAGGTAGGAAAGGCTAGTATTGTTATAAAAAATTTTTTTGTATTTGTTATATTTAGAGTTTTTCTTAAAAAAAAAATTTTTTTCTTTTAGGAAAGGGGTAGTGTAACAATTTTATTTTAGCAGTAAAGGAACATACTCATTAAACGTACCATGAATATTGAAATACCTTTATTAACTAATATAAAGATTCAAGTAACAATCAAATTTTTATAATATTGCTATATCTAGGATTAGTAGTCTATTTGTTTCGGAGTTCGGTGCAAATCCACAAGCCACTAGCGCGCGCGTGAGAGGTTCGAGAACCACACTTATGATCCTCCCACCTTGCAGGAGCGCGGCGAGCGCACTCGTCGATAGTTTAGGGCAGCGTGAAGAGGCATTCGAAGAGAATGACGAGTGACCTCCGGGTCGCTTTGATTTGGTGAAGCACTTCCTGAGTAACGGTTAGTACTTAATCCATATATTGCATATTCGTTATCATATTAGCTAATTTAAAATTTATATAGCGCAAGCAACCATACGTTAGAAAAAGCAACCATACCTTAGAAAAAGCAACCATACGTTAGAAAAAGCAACAATACGTCAGAAATTGCAACGATAAATTAGAAAACCGCACGACCGCTTTGAAATAAAATTAGACAACGGAGGAGTACGCTGTGAATAAAAGATGCCGTGAACCAATGTAAGAAATCCGCTTCGCTCTTGCATCTGTAATAAAGCATGGAAAACAAACATATTTAACAGCAGGCCCCGCTCTGCGAAGTTGTTTCCATTGCAACCAAGGACGACAGCCGGTATTTGGGTTCGTAATAGAATTAAGAATTTCCTCAGTACTTCCTTCTGAAAGTACATTATTTCGTTTTGTTTGTTAGATGTACAAAATTGTTATTCAGTTTACCTGTAATTAAGCTGGTTTTCCCCAGTATCAAAATTTGATTTCACTTAGTTTTGTAAAGATGTGACTACATATGGCTGCAACGTAAATTAACAGCTGCTATTACGTCACCTGTTTATTTGAACAATGCCGTCAACAATTGCATAATGGCTAACAGATGTTTAACATTACAGTACTGCCACTTTTGATAAAATTAGAGAATATCTTGGTGATTCTATTAACTTCAAACTAATTTTAATTTTGTTAAATTAATGAGAAAATTTCATATATTCATTTGTAAGTGACCTACACAGATCTGGTTGGGTTATAAAGAAACTTAATATTGTTAGTTACACTGAAGTGTAATATATTTGAGTAAGGATCAGTTGATAAGCCTTACAACAATTTTGCAAGAATATCAAATATTTATTTTATTTAATTATCATGAAATTTTATTTACTGAAACAAAGAAAATTCTTTCTAGTAAATTAATTATCTACATTTAAAGTTTTTTATTCTGATCTAGTTTGATCAGACCTGATAAACAAAAGACAGTAAGAGTTAAATTTTTATGATTCCATTATGTAGAAAATATTCTCTAAGCATTTTAGGTATACTTGAGGGACGCAAATTGTGTTCCCAATTTCTATGTGACTTAATTATTATTTTTCCTTACAGGAACAGCGTCTTATTCTGTTAAGACAAGTTTTTGAGTCAGCGAAGGCGATCTTATTTTCTTTGGGTCTCCACGTCCGCCCTTAGAAATTTGCTATGCCATTAATATAAATTAATCTGGACTTGGTGGCGCCTGTTTGTTTTAGTTTGAGTGTGACCCCCCACAGATTTCGACTTACCCCCCCATTGCTCATAGCTCTACCCAAGGAATAGACCCCTAGTTACGTCGGAAGATTTAGTTTTGCAGACACCTAACTTGAAGTATGGTGTTAATAAAGTAGTGCCAGGCTGGTGTTTTAGTAAGTCAAGAAAAAACGTTTCACTGGTGCCGGCAACGTGAGGCCTTTTGGGGCAATCGTTTCACTAGCGCCTATGTGTGAGGCGAGTTGAAGCCACTAGTAGTAGTAGCGTCAGGCCTTAGTTAGAAAATTTGTTTCAAGATCCCACTCGGTTAAAAGATCAACAACCTGCGAGCCCCTATCGTCTTCGATAGGGCTACCCCATAGTGGCGATTTAGCATTAAAATCTCCCCCGATGATTAATTTTTTATTCTTACCGATTTTGCGTAAAATGTTTTCAACTTGGTTTACTAAGTCCTCGGTTTGAGGATTTTCCCGCCGGGAATTGACAGGCGGAAGATACGCACTGATCACGTAAAATGTATTTAGCCCTGATTTAATTTTGACCGTGGTTAAAAATTCGCTGGATAAATTATTTAAAATTATTCCGGCGCACGTCCCGTTATTTATTATTATCCCGCTACGCGGTCGTTCGCTGTTTGCGTTTAAAACGGTGACCCCCTTACCAAAACCTTGTAACAATTTTATTTTCGCATTATAAATCTCTTCATTAAAGGTACAACGAATGTTAAAACACCTTTATTAACTAAAGTAATAATACGTGTAACAATCAAATTTTTGCATTAATACAGTATCTAGAGTCGTTAGTCTATTTGTTTCGGAGGTCGGTGTATTCCACAGCCACAGGCACGCGCGTGAGAGGATTGACAACCCCCCTCGGGACCCTCCCACCATGCAAGAACGCGGCAGAGGCACTCGTCGATAGGTAAAAGCAGCGACAGCATGCATTCGAAGATAATGGCGAGTGACCTCCGGGTCGCATTAATTGTGTGACACACTTCCTGAGTAACGGTTGGTATTGTATATTCGTTATCATAGTATCTAATTTAAAAATTTGTTTAGCGCAACTACGACTTACAAACTACGACTTACAAACTACGCAACGAAAATTATATTTATAACTATGATTAGACCATGGAAGATTACGCTACAAAATTTATGCAACTTTGAATCAATGTAAGAAACACACTTCACTTCAACACCTGTATTTAAAGCATGGAAAGCAGGAATAATTAGGTGCAGACTCCGCACGGCGATGCAGTTCCCAATCTAGCCAAGGACAGCAGCCCGGGGTTTGGTTCGTAATAGCTTTAAGATTTCCTCAGTGCTTCCTTCTTAAAGCACGTTATTTCGTTTTGTTTTATAGAAGCACAAATTTGTTATTCAGTTTATCTGTAGCTAAGCTGGTTTTCTCCAGTATCAAATTTAAATTTCACTTAGTTTCGTAGATATGTGACTACACGTGGCTTCAGCATAAATTAACAGCTGCGGCTACGTCACTTGTTTGTTTGAAATATGCCGTCAACAATTGCACAATTGCAAGCAGATGTTTAGTATTACATTACTACCACCTTTGATAAAATTAGAGAATATCTTTGTGAATATTTTGACTTCAAATCGATTTTAATACTGTTAACTTAAAAGAAAGTTTTGTATATTAATTTGTAAATGACCTACACAGATCTGATTGGGTTAGAAAACCTTAGTATAACCAGTCACACTGGGTTGTAATATATTTGAGTAAGAATCAAGTTGATAAACTTTACATTAATTTTTCAAGTAATTCAAGTATTCATTTTATTTTATTGCATTGAACTTTATTTACAGAAACAGAAAAATTCTTTCTAGTAAATTTATAATCCACGCTTAAAGTCTTTTATTCTGATCTAGTTTGATCAGACCTGATAAACAAAAAGCAATAAGAGTTAAATTTTATGGTACCCTTATGTAGGAAACATTCTTTTGCATTTTAGATATATTTGAGGGACACAAATAGTGTTCCCATTTTTATGTGACTTAATTATTATTTTTCCTTACAGGAACAGCGTCTTATTCTGTTAAGACAGGTTTTTGTCAGCGAAGGCGATCTTTTTTTCTTTGGGTCTCCACGTCCGCCCTTAGAAATTAGCCATGCCATTTACATGAATCAATCTGGACTTGGTGGCGCCTGTTTGTTTTAGTTTGAGTGTGACCCTCCCACAGATTTCGACTTACCCCCCATTGCTCATAGCTCTACCCAAGGAATAAACCCCTAGTTACGTCGGAAGACTTTGTTTTGCAGACACCTAACTTGGAGCATGGTGATTATAAAGTAGTGTCGGCCAGAAGTATAGAAAAGCGTCTTACTAGCGTGGCAATGTGAGGCACTTGAGGATACGTTTCACTGACACCCAATGTGAGGCTGGCGTTTTAGTAAGCCAAGGAAAAACGTTTCACTGGCGCCGGCAACGTTTGGGGCCTCGAAATTTGTTTGTTCATAATTTGATTTACCTCGAAATTTGTTATTCAAAATTTAATTTGCTTCGAAATTTGTTAGCTCAAAATTTATTTTGCTTTGAAATCTATTTGTCCAAAAATTATTTTGCGTCGAAATTTGTTTGCTTAAAGTCGATTTGACATTTAGATTTGTTTGTTTGCTTTTGATAAAAGATTGGTTGTAACATTAACCCTCATACAGTCAATTGATTAACTTGGTCAAATTTACTTTTGACTTTCGTTCTATTTTGACCCCATATAATTTTTTTGATATTGTTTTGGCAAAAATTATTTTACCAAAAACACCTTTTGATTTTTACCTTTAGTAGTACGAATTTGTTTTGATCACTTTTGTAAGGTTCAGATCAGTTAGATTTATCGGTTTGATTCCATTAGGCTTGAGTAATCATGTCGGAAAAATTCCAAATTGTTTGTCTACTTAAAGAAGAATTGGAGTATGAGCTGAGAATCAGAGGAGTGGTGAGTGAGAGACCAGTGTTGGAGAAAAGGAAAATTTTAAGAAGATTGTTAGCTAAAGAAGCTGACAAGCCTGTTGTTTGATTTGTTTGAGTCAATAAAGAACATTTTTGTCTAAATTTGATTATAAGGCTAGAGATTCTATTTTGAAGGTACATTGGAGTGAGCTGTCGTCGTGTCATTTGAAAATTGCTCTTGTGCATAAGCACGTTTTTGATTTTGTTAGCAGATTTTTATTTAGATCGGCATTGCAACGCAATTTAGTCTAGGCGGAACTTGTCGTCGTGGTTGGTCGCTCAGCAGTATGTCAGTTCAGACGAGACTCAGGAAGAGTTGGTCGCTCGGCATTACATAAGTCTAGACGAGACTCGAGGTGAGTTAGGCGCTCTAGAAATTTTTTTTGCATCATATTTTTTTGATTTGATGTAAATTTTTGTATTGTTAGTCTAGGTGAGACTCGTAGAGGGTTTGTCACTCTAGCATATTTAGGCGTTGTGAAGCATTATAGTTTTTTCGACAGTTCGGTTGGTAGTAGGGTGAGAGTGTACCCGAACACTAATTTTTTTTGTTAGCTATTGTCATGATTAGTTTTTTTATTGATGACTCATAAGCAGGAAAATTACTTTTAGTTGTTTGTGACTGGTTCTCGAAGTATTCGATTTTGCAACCTTTGCGAAGTGCCACGGCACATTTGATTGAGAAGTTTTTGGAGGAAAAAGTATTTCTTGTCTACGGAGTACCACAGTTTGTTATTTGTGATAATGGTCCACAATTAATTGGACGTATTTTTAAAGCTTTGTGTGCAAGGTACGAAATTCAAAAGATTTGGTATAATGCTGTTTATGCCCCCCAATGCAATTTTGTGGAAAGAATCAATAAGACAGTTGGTACAGCTATCCGTTCATACGTAGAAGGACATGATACGTGGGATAATGAGATATCAAAGATCCAATACGCAATCAACTCAGCAAAACATGAGTCCACCAACTATTCTCCAAATTTTTTAGTCTTTGGTCGTCAGGTACCCTTAAGTGGAAAAGCTTATAATGATTATTTTAAACCTGGTGAGGATGTTGATGTCGTCTCCAGTAGTAGACCTTCTTATGTTTTGGATCGTCAACTTTTATTTGATATTTTTTGGGAATGTCCGTGAAAATTTGCATGTAGCTTATCAACGTTCGAGTAAACGCTACAATCTTAGGAGAAGAGACATTTCATTCCAAGTCGGAGAAAGTGTTTGGAGAGCTAATAAGGTCCTCTCGAGTGCTAGTGATAAATTCTCTGCTAAGTTAGCGCCGAAGTTTGTTTTGAGTAAAGTTCGAAAAAAACATTCCAATTTAGTGTATGAGTTAGAGAACGAAGATGGAACAAGAGCAGGGAAATGGCACGTAAAGGACTTGAAACCAGTTGAAGCGTCGTATCCAAATGAAAATGATGATCCTGACGATTAGTTCCGGTCCGGTCATCTCTTTGATGTTAAGTAATACAGTAGTGGTTTGCTTTGTTTTGTTCCGATTTTTGATTTAGTGTCGGTTCATTAATTTTGAGTATTTTGTTTGAGAAGTGAAATAAGTGGTTAGAGATTTTGTAGATTTTGTAGACTTTGTAAGTTTGAGGTGTGCCTTGGTGTGCACGCTGGTCGTTTTGCTCGCGCGTTATTCAGAGATGTGTTTAGAAGATGACTTTAACAGATATCTTTACAATGTAGAAGTAAGTGGGCTATTTAACTTTTAGTCCTGATTTCTACATATCGAGGTAGAGAGAGTATTGGATTATTCTTTCCCTTGTTTCTTTTGACCGTTCGAAATTCTTTGGTTTGATAAGGTCAAGGTTGGCTTGGTGAGTCTCACCATTTGGTCCATCACTAATGAGATCTGTTGTTTGTTGGAACTTAGTGATAGGATAATCAGTAGGGTGTAGGATATTACAGCCCTAACTGGTTCGATTTTGTATTTGGATTTGTTAAGTAACCTTATGGTTAGGTTACCTTCGTTTTGATTATCTCTTTGTAATAAAGTGATAATATTTTGTATTTGAATTTGTTAAGTAACCTTATGATTAGGTTACCTTCGTTTTGATTATCTCTTTGTAATAAAGTGATAATATTTTGTATTTGAATTTGTTAAGTAACCTTATGGTTAGGTTACCTTCGTTTTGATTATCTCTTTGCAATAAAGTGATAATATTTTGTATTTGGATTTGATAAGTAACCTTTTGGTTAGGTCACTTTTGATTTGATTATCACTTTGTGATAATAGTGTTTTAAATTTAGACCTATTAGTAGGGTCTTCCTTTTGATTGTCACCTTATAGTGATAATACTTTGAATAGTTATGCTGTTTTGATGAGGAAGCATTCCTTTTTTGTAGAGAGAGCTAATTGAGCTCCAGGAAGTGAAGTTTTTTTGTGGAATTTGAAATAAATTGTAAAATGTTTGGTTACAGGTAGTAAATATTAGCCTTGTTAGAAGTAAGAACCTCAAGTTAAAGAATTATCGTGAATTTGAATTTTTTTGTCCCGTGGAGTGTTTGACTTTCTAATTTGACCCCCTACCAATTTTGATTAATACCGATTGTGACTCCCCGATTTTGTCTCCCGATGGACGTCAGGTACACGTAGTTACCAACACACTCGCATTTGTAAATATTTGTCTCCCCCATTTGAATAAATTCATAAAAATTGCATAGTTAATTAGGAAGGTAGAAAAGGCTAGTATTATTATAATAAAAAAAATTTTTTTTGTATTTGTTATATTTGAAGTTGTTCCTTAAAGGAAAAAAAAACTTTTTTTTTTTTAGGAAAGGGGTAGTGTAACAATTTTATTTTCGCATTATAAATCTCTTCATTAAAGGTACAACGAATGTTAAAACACCTTTATTAAGTAAAGTAATAATACGTGTAACAATCAAATTTTGGCATTAATACAGTATCTAGAGTCGTTAGTCTATTTGTTTCGGAGGTCGGTGTATTCCACAGCCACAGGCACGCGCGTGAGAGGATTGACAACCCCCCTCGGGACCCTCCCACCATGCAAGAACGCGGCAGAGGCACTCGTCGATAGGTAAAAGCAGCGACAGCATGCATTCGAAGATAATGGCGAGTGACCTCCGGGTCGCATTAATTGTGTGACACACTTCCTGAGTAACGGTTGGTATTGTATATTCGTTATCATAGTATCTAATTTAAAAATTTGTTTAGCGCAACTACGACTTACAAACTACGACTTACAAACTACGCAACAAAAATTATATTTATAACTAAGATTAGACCATGGAAGATTACGCTACAAAATTTATGCAACTTTGAATCAATGTAAGAAACCCACTTCACTTCAACACCTGTATTTAAAGCATGGAAAGCAGGAATAATTAGCTGCAGACTCCGCACGGCGATGCAGTTCTCAATCTAGCCAAGGACAGCAGCCCGGGGTTTGGTTCGTAATAGCTTTAAGATTTCCTCAGTGCTTCCTTCTAAAAGCACGTTATTTCGTTTTGTTTTATAGAAGCACAAATTTGTTATTCAGTTTATCTGTAGCTAAGCTGGTTTTCTCCAGTATCAAATTTAAATTTCACTTAGTTTCGTAGATATGTGACTACACGTGGCTTCAGCATAAATTAACAGCTGCGGCTACGTCACTTGTTTGTTTGAAATATGCCGTCAACAATTGCACAATTGCAAGCAGATGTTTAGTATTACATTACTACCACCTTTGATAAAATTAGAGAATATCTTTGTGAATATTTTGACTTCAAATCGATTTTAATACTGTTAACTTAAAAAGAAAGTTTTGTATATTAATTTGTAAATGACCTACACAGATCTGATTGGGTTAGAAAACCTTAGTATAACCAGTCACACTGGGTTGTAATATATTTGAGTAAGAATCAAGTTGATAAACTTTACATTAATTTTTCAAGTAATTCAAGTATTCATTTTATTTTATTGCATTGAACTTTATTTACAGAAACAGAAAAAATTCTTTCTAGTAAATTTATAATCCACGCTTAAAGTCTTTTTATTCTGATCTAGTTTGATCAGACCTGATAAACAAAAAGCAATAAGAGTTAAATTTTTATGGTACCCTTATGTAGGAAACATTCTTTTGCATTTTTAGATATATTTGAGGGACACAAATAGTGTTCCCATTTTTTATGTGACTTAATTATTATTTTTCCTTACAGGAACAGCGTCTTATTCTGTTAAGACAGGTTTTTGTCAGCGAAGGCGATCTTTTTTTCTTTGGGTCTCCACGTCCGCCCTTAGAAATTAGCCATGCCATTTACATGAATCAATCTGGACTTGGTGGCGCCTGTTTGTTTTAGTTTGAGTGTGACCCCCACAGATTTCGACTTACCCCCCATTGCTCATAGCTCTACCCAAGGAATAGACCCCTAGTTACGTCGGAAGACTTTGTTTTGCAGACACCTAACTTGGAGCATGGTGATTATAAAGTAGTGTCGGCCAGAAGTATAGAAAAGCGTCTCACTAGCGTGGCAATGTGAGGCACTTGAGGATACGTTTCACTGACACCCAATGTGAGGCTGGCGTTTTAGTAAGCCAAGGAAAAACGTTTCAACCTGTTATTTTGTGGCCATACAGGTGCGGTTCCTGTATAAGCCCGATGTCGATATTATTTTCGCTGAATAACTTTACGAAGTTATTTGTAGCCCCTTTTCCTTTCCCGAGATTTAATTGCGCGAATTTTATCTTCTTGCTTCTTTTAAATCTTTCTTTTTCTTCACGGTCCATAATCGATGTTGCGTGTGATTGCGTTCTTCAATCTCAGCATCGTGAGGCATCTACTCGACTTGGCGTCGTGGCGCGTATCGACCTTCGCACCACCGCCAGTTTTGTCGTTTGCCCTAGCGCAAACCACACAGCAGGGGATTGCCCTCCGGCAATTCTTGAATTCGTGTCCGACTTCGACACAGTTACCGCACCACTGTACCTTCTCCCTGCACTCCATCGATCTATGGCCGTACTCGTAGCACCTGTAGCACTGGGTCATCGAGAAGTGGTCCCGGGCCCAGACTCTTCGCCACCTGAGGTTTATAGCGTCAGCTAATAAACGCCCTCGAAGTGTGGGGGTCACTTCGAAGACTACATTAACGAAGGGATCCCTAGGGCCCTTTCCGCCAAATCTAAATTTCTCCCTCAGGTGGTCTTCAATCTTCAAATCGCCGAAGCGGGGATTCTGGCACGCGATCAACCGCACCAGCTCTTCCGGCTTCATCCCCGCTTCGACCCCCGGAAGAACGACCCGTGGGCGCTTCTTCTCGATCGTCTTCGCCACGAGCTCTTTGCAGTGACCGCCGACCTTGGACTGCAGTTTCTTAGCGTCTTCTCGACCTGCGCACTCAACTACCACACCGCCCCTACGGGTCCTACGAGCTCCGACTACGACAAAACCATCACGAGCGGGATCGACCTTCTTTTTCAGGGTCGACATGACGTCTTCTTTCTCCCCTGGCCTGGCGTCGACCCTAACTGCAAAGGTGGGCGTCGCACCTGCAGCAGCTGCAGCATACGACGCTTTCCGCTGCATCGGCACCTCCTGGCTCCTAGAACACTGCTGCCCTGAAACACAAGCAACCACCGCTGGACTTCCCCCGACAACATTAGCTCTCCCAGAATCACTAGCCACAAGCCGCAGCGCCCTAACCATGCCTATAAGTTGATTCGCCACGTCGAGGAAATCATCCACGGCGTAGCGAATCCTCTCTCTGCCCTCCACGACGATAGTGGCGGAGGTCGTCGGCACCCTACCGGAGATGACCGAGTGCGCCTTCCTCACCCTCAATTTTAGGAGGTCCAGCTCATCGAGGCCGCTAGCAGCAACGCTAACGTCGCTGCTAGTCGACATCTTTCGCTGGGCACCCGAAGTTGAGGGCGATTCAGGCTCCGCAGCCACCCCAGGGGGCCCCGACTCCCCCGACACGACCGCCGCAGACACAGGCTCCTCTACCTCCTGTACCTCCTCCTGAATCCTTAACCTAACGTCTTTTAAAATTACCTTTAGCTGTTTCCCCCCAACAGCGCCCTCAGCCTCCGACCTATCAGACTCCGACCTGTCTCCCCTCTTCTTCCTGGGCAACGGCTCCTCGTCGCGGTGGACCACCATGCTGACAAAACAAACGACAAAAAATGACAACTAAAACGCAGCTCAAAAACCACTTGACCGTTACGACGCTAAAAGAACGACGCTAGAAGAACGCAAAACGTTGGTCCAATAAAAATGTTTTGTTTAAAGGTGACCCGTAAGCAACCTTGTATTTATTTAAACTTCGAACCGCCCAATTAAATATTAAATTTTAACAAAAATATAACAAGCACTAAGCGTCAAAACAACAACTAAAATGAAATAAATTAAATAAATTTCCTAACGCAATTCGATTCAAAATGTACCGCGAAGAACACTATTTATTTATTTTAAATTTTTAAAACCACCAAATCAAATTTAAATAAACTAATTACTTCAAAATATTAAAAAATCTAATTTATAAATAACAACACTTTATTTTTAAATGTGTAATTAACAAAATAAGGTCGAGCGCAATCGGAATGTGGTAAC
The DNA here is from genome assembly GCA_036346225.1 of Platerodrilus igneus. NCBI lineage: Eukaryota > Metazoa > Arthropoda > Insecta > Coleoptera > Lycidae > Platerodrilus > Platerodrilus igneus. The sequence goes on from JARFIW010000277.1 coordinate 79,065, forward strand.
CGGAAATGACCTTTCACTTTATCGCTTGGTAACTAGCACAACCCGTAACTGATACACCGCTTAATTACACGAATTAGTACAACAGCAGAAAACTGTGAGAAAAGCTTTGGTTCTTCAGGATAGAAATCGTTATGTTTACTATCTGGTCATCAACAAATCTTCATGGCAGAGACCTAGTTATGGACATCTATGGGAGGCTTTGCTGAATCTCAAAGCTCAGATGATGGAAAATGGAGTAACAAAACTAGCGGTGCCCAAGCTTGGCTGTGGACTGGATCGCTTAGATTGGAGAATAGTCCGAAAAATGCTAGAAGTAATTTTTCAGGGAACCAACATCCTGGTTCTTGTTTGTTGCTATCAACCGGTTGCCTACCAAGACCATAAAAAGAGTGTTGACTGTTACTTCCAATGACGTGGTGGATGCACCAGAGGAGATAGCTGCCGATACCGTCATCAGTCATCGAATTGGTGTCAAAATGTATTTACAGTTTTAAAGATGGGGCAGTGTTACGAGATACTATTAGGCAACTCGTCAAAAACACAAGTACCGTAAGCAATGAATATTCTACAGAAGCCTCGAACTTTCCAGCATATACCGGAGTATGAATCATCTATTTAATTCAGGGTATATATAAGACCGCTGATGAAGTACAGAGTTAGTCTATACCTAAATGTCGAATATAAATTATATCGTGTATAGTTAATTAGTTACGCTTTTGAAAGTCCAAGAGTAAATATAAATTTGTGTTATGTGAACGCGTATATTGTACCGCCAGCTTGTAGAATACATAAATAAACAAAAGTGTAATAAATAAATTATAGTAGTGTTTAGTGTTGTTGACAAGCATTATGGTTAAGAATTTAGTTTAAGAAAATATTAGTGCTTGTAGAAAACATTAATGTTATAGTGCTTCATTGTTAATTGGACTGAACACATCTATAAATAAGGCATATACTGTTAATTAGACTTGTGAACAGTGAGTAATAAACACATTTGTTTTTACTTGTTTCAAATTGGTGAAACGCGTTAATAGTAGCCCGCTACAATAATAAGTTTTCATTTAAAATGTTTCAAATTTAACAACAATTTCTTCATACCACAAAACAAGAAAAATTCTTTTAGATTTTTAAAAAATTTTTCAGTATAAAAATATGTACATCTTTTACTTTTAATTCAGTAATTTTTTATCTAACCCACTAATTACAACTGCATTATAAAATTTTTTTTCTGCGACGGTAAAATAATTTAACATTTAATGTTTCTTAATAGGTAAAAAATGTCACTTTTTATGAATTTACTTTTTTCCCCGCGAAAAAAATGAGTACTTTTTTCCTGGGTATGTGCAAATAAGTAAGATCAGGAAGATATCTAATTTAAATCCGGGTCCACACTTTTAACATGCGGGTGTAAAAAAACATCGTCGCGTAACCGCAACACCTGTGTGGACGTGAAGCGCAAAACTGTACATTTCTGATTCTTGAATATTCAAAACAACCGATATAAACAACTTAAATAAGGAATTTTTGAAACCATTCGCAGAATTAAATTAACAGATATTTGATTACTTTAAAGGTTTCCTTAGCAAGGCAGCCTAACTGACCCTACAAGTACCACAGCATACTTGTTTGAAATTTAAAATTTGACATCGATTGATTTTTTGACTTTAATATATTGAAATATTATTTTCCGACGACCACTTGCGAAAACAACAGATTACACACTACTTAGTTGTTTAGAAAGTAAAGTATATCACTCTAGAGTGCGAAAGTACATATCACTCTAGTGTTGAAATACTTTTCAACTCTAGAGTGATATGACTGATGTTAGTACGCTAGTTACCTAGGCAACCCAAACGACTACTGTTTTTTACCTTTTTGTATTCATTCGTTTCGTTTTGGCTAATAACAGTTTAAAATACTCAGAGTTAAAACGATACTGACAGTTTCCGTTTTACTTAAAGATGTAATTACTCATATTAGTTTGTAATTGAAATGATTTCTTGAATAAAAATTGAGAATGCATACGCTAAAAGCAACAGATTCGCAGATTTTATAAAAACAAAGTAGGTGTTCGAATTTTCAACATCAAAACGTCAAATAAATTTTATAGGTGTCTGTCTGTCTTGCATTATTGCGTACACATTTATTGCAAATAAGCATAAAAATAACTATTTCGTAATTGTTTTTAGTGGTGGTCGTCGGAAAAATAGTGTACAGTACTCGCGTGGAAAGTGACATTTTACACTCGTGGAATAGTCGCACTCGGCTGACGCCTCGTGCGACAATACTTCCACTCGTGTGAAATGGGTCACTTTCCACGCTAGTAATGTAATATACTATTTCAATATTAAATCATCGCTTTGCTTGTCACAGGAAAAAAATAGTATATTATACACAGGTAAAAATGTAAGCAGGTTATAGTTCATTTCCTTATAAATGGTAATCATGTAAACATGTTAGAGTTCTTTAACAACCATCAGGTTGCTAATATCTATGTAGAGCCAGCTGGATAGGAAAAACATAGAAGGATATAGGAAGACCTAGACCAAACTATATTAGTCAAATTATTAGAAATTTAGGTTGTGAAGGGTATGTAGAGCTTTTTAGATTAGCACAGAATAGAAAAGAAGTTAGAGCTGCGTCAAACCGACCTTAAGTAAGGTCGAAAACAAAAGGATGATGAAAAATGTAAGATTATAATTCTCGGCGTTTTGTCTACCTCCGCTTCGCGTCTGGAGACAAACACACCTCGAGCTAAAATTTAGTACTTTTTTCCCTTGTATAATAAATAACTATACTTAATTGCAATTTATATTTCAAACATTCATGCAAAACTGATTTAACAGTACTAAAATATTTCTCAAATAGTTTAAGTATGAAAATACTAATAGGAACTTCTCTATTTTATTTATCTTGTAAAATAGATTGACCTTTGTTCAAGATATTCTAAATGTTTAAACATAACTACGGCATTTTTAATTATTAAAATTCTCCAAACTAAAACTAGTTTTTATCTACTCAAATTTTACATGAACATTATTGCGATAAATTTACGATCAAATACAAATTCCTTTCCTTTATTTAAGGGTGGACATAGACAAGAGCGCACAAACAACGACATAAAATAAGTGAAAAACACAGGTAGATAATAATTCATTTTAAAAAAATATCTTGATTTTCCAAACTGCATATTATGTCGAATTCAATTGCTGTAAACACCCAGCGAATGGACATCTGATTCAATTAAAAATTAAAGGATAACCATTTCAACTTCAGCATAATATTTAATATTTATTATTCTTAAAAACAAATTCAACCGACTTCGGGTATTTCCAATCTTCTACTGGATTATGCATCTGCAATCCAAGTTTGGATTTGTACGCTACGCCACTTTCAGATTCAGATATCCGCTTTTCGATGCACACTGGGTGCTACAAAGATATCGACCGTAAGCCACGTCAACGAAAATGCAGGTGCTCACACTTTATACGATTACTTTATCGCCAGAAATTATACATTTTACTAAAAGGGCTTTTATTAAAAATACGAAGTTCTCATTCAAAACCATTCTATTACCCAATCTATGTAACCAGGCGGTACTTCATAGCGACATGTTCAGCGAGCATACCTGTCGGACTTCAATTAATGACAGACCATTAAATTCGCTTTACAGAAAATATTACTCCTTTCATCCAGGCGCCAATATCAGATCACAATACGTGTTCTTGAACTTTGATGAAAATTAGATGTCTCGTTGAAATATAATGAAAGCACTTTTCTATTATAAATTAATTACTATGAAACGAAACTATAATATGAATTTTAAGATAAAACTTCATAAGTGGCTACTTTATATCAGTAATCTTATAATAAAGCTATATTTTTATATTTAAATCAGATATAATGGCACGGAACAATAACCGATGCGCTACCTAATTAACACTTTTAATGCAATTATCAACATCAGAAATTAAATTTGTTACAACATCAACGCTTATAACACATTACGCTCGCGCGCGCGCATACGCACACGTACCCCACACGCACACGTATCGCACGCACACGCGCCCGCACACGCACGCGCTCTTTCACACACACACATTATCATAAGGTTTTCAGTCCTGGAACTGGTTAAATACGTACCTTCATTATTTCCTATTCTGAGCTAACCTTCACATTTTCCGGAAATTCCCACAACCTACATCTTTCACTACCTGCGTGCAATAGTCTGATGCAGGTCTACTTCTACTTCTCCTTTTTCCTATTTCTGCTTGTAATATATCCTGCACTATATCCCAAATGCCTTAGAACGCGTCCTTTCCTTCTATTGCTCCTATGTTTTTTGGTTTTCCACAGATATGATCCTTTCCCTACTATTTCTAGAACCTCTTTGTCATTAACTTTGTCTGTTCATGCTATCATCATCAAAAGATTCTACCTTTTTTCTGTCTGCTTCTTCTACTGTCCCTATTTCATAGGCGTAAAGTGTTCCACATATATGTTTTCAACAATTTTTTCATTGTTTCTACGTTTTTTTCGAACATAGCAGCTGTTTTTTTTTTTGTTACAGACAGCTGGGTTGTTCTTCCATGGTTTTCTAAATACGCACCCTATTTCAGCGATATTTAATGGTATGTGAAGGTGGATTAAGCAAGCTGCGGCTACCAAGATTCCCGAACACTTAAACATTTGCTGAATTAATAATTTTCCAGTACATCCTTTTGCACAATCAACATTAGTTACAAAACCACTGCCTGTAGTTATTTATAATGATTATCAGGTTGAAGTATGATTATTTTTTTCGTCATTACGTTTTCCGTCTTGAAACTTGTTAAATTTCTGAAACCGATAAACTTCTGCATGCTATATAAATTTTAATTTCCTAATTACTTTGTTTCACTTAGTATTAATAAGCGACTCATAAAATTCTAATCTGAACGACTTTACATTTTTTATGCTATTTCAAATCATACAAACTGTCATTTAACAAGTTCAATTGAAATGAATACTTATTTAAACAGTCCTTAAGTGTTTATTACCGCTATAAATACGTGGAAACTATTCTATAGTTTGCTATGCCTTGCAAAGGCTAAATAGTTTTGTTTTATTTGTTAAAGGAGGCAGATATTTGCTTATCGTTAAACCACTTAAATAAAATTAAATAAAAACCCTTAACCACAAAAAATATTTAAATTACTAGATACGTATTTCGACCACTATGTGGTCATCATCAGTAGGGAAAAAAAATAGTTGTATAATTTACTATATTGTTGCTTTAAACACTATCGAGGATATTCTCCTCATCCGCAGACTAGTGTTCTCAACAACAAACAAGTGAATTGTGACATTATAACTTAAATCTACCTAATTTATACTAATTCTAAATCTACTGAAGCGGAACCAGTTTAATCTTGCTTTCTAATTGGTTGTTGACCAATAGGGAAAGCAAAGCAGATGACTCTATTGGCCCTTTATCGGTGTTTAAGAGGGGTCCTTTATGTTTAGCAATTTTAATTGATTCATAGGCATTTAAGGAGGAAAACGTTGGTACCGCTTTTAACAATTTAACATTTTCTAGTTTAACGGGGTGGCTGGTTTCAAATATATGTTTGCGACCTGAGACCTTTCATATTTACCATATTTGAAGTGAGCAATGTGTTCTTTAAATATTGTTGTTATATTCCTCTTGGTCTGACCAATATATTTTTGAAAACACCCTGGCCCTGCACAACTAATTTCATAAATCCCCGACTTTTGCAATTTTTCCACCTTGTCTTTTGGATTACCTAGCAAATCTTTAATTTTATTAGTATTAGTGAAAGCAATTTTGAAATTACACTGTTTCAATATTTTATCAAGACCCTTTGTGGTCTTGTCAAACGGAAGTTTAACATATTTATCATTATCGTTAGAGGTGGTTGATTGCAAAGTCGTTGATTTACGGATGTTGATCCTATTTTTACACTTTCTAAAAATATTATCTATAATATCAGAAGAGAAACCATTGTAATTCGCTATTTATATAATAAGAGCAAATTCCTTATTAAATCTGTTTTTATTTAAAGGGAAATTCAATAATCTATTAATTAAAAAGTTAAATAAAGCCAACTTATGTTGTATGCTATGATTAGAGGAAGACAAAATAAAGCGATTTACATTGGTTTCTTTTCTATAAATGTCAAATTCTAATTTATTACCATTTCTAATTACTAATGTATCTAAAAAGGGTAATTGTCCATTATTTTCTAGTTCATACGTAAATTTTATGCTTTGAAATTTTGAATTCATTTCTTTAAGAAAATCATCAACATTTGATTTAGAAGTGTCAAAAACTGCAAAAATATCATCCACGTACCTTAACCATATTCTTGGGAAGTATTTGGAGTTTTCTCTTAACTCGGTTTCAAAACGAGACATAAATAAATTTGCTATGAAAGGTGATAAGCTATTTCCCATTGCTGTGCCTTCATGTTGTTCGTACAACTTGTTGTTGAATTGAAAACAGTTCTGGGACATGCAATGCGAAACAAGCTTGATATAGTCCTCAACTTTATCATCATCAATATCACTATCTATAAGAACATCCTTTAAATATGTTAAAGTACGTGGTATTGGAACACTAGGGAATAATGAACTGGCATCAAATGAAATTAAGATTTCGTTCTCTTCTAATGTGATATTTTTAATTTTTTTAATAAACTCTAAAGAGTTTTGTACAGACAAACTATTAAACTTTAAATTCTTAAATTCATTTGACAGCCATCGTGATAAATAGTAAGTCGGTGAGTTGACACCTGAAACTATTGGTCTCATCGATTTATTATTTTTGTGAATCTTTGGTAAACAGTAAAGCTTTGGCATTTCAGGATTTGAAATTTTTAATTTTAATTTTAGTGTGGGCGAAATTAGGTTTGGACATTCTTTCAAAACAGACTCTGTTGATTTAATCATTTTATTTAAAGGAACTTCATTTTACGTTTTTGACTATTGGTCTGTAAGGACCCTCAGACAGCAAAGTCTCTACTCTATCAACATAGTCTTGTTTATCTAGAATAACCAACCTATTCCCCTTATCAGCCTTTAAATAATAACAATTCTTTTGTCGTAAATCTTTAATAATCAGATGATCTTTCCTTGTTTGTTCTGAGGCATTTCTTGCGCAAGTGCGTAAGTTGTTCGAAAGTTGAATTTTGCACGCGTTTCTAATAAAGCTTTTTGAATTGTCATCTAATTTTGAAATGGATTTTTCAATGCCAGCAATAATGTCTTCCAAAGGAGTTTTCAAATGATCTACTCCAAATTTTAGGCCTCGATCAAGGAAAGTCAACTCTTCATTATTAAAGATTTTCGACGATTCGTTAACAACTATTGACTCTAATTGAGGTGAAGTAATTTCCAGTTTTTTAGGAGGTACATTGACATTGTGTTTCTTTAAAAGAAACTTCAACTTAGTGTTTTGCCTATTAATTTTGTCTAACAATTTATGGTTGTTGACTTCAAAAACAAATCTCTGGAAATTATTCCATTCCTGAAAACCGGACTCGGATAAATTGCACGTTAGTGCTAGGTGCGATTTATACGTTTCCAGTTCCAATCTAATAAGTTTACTGTACAGATATTTGATTTTCAAATTAAGCCATTTATCTTTTGCAAAATTGATTATTGCGTTACAACGTTTACAATTACTGCTGATTTTTACGTTAATGAAATTTGTAAAAACTTTGTGGACTTTACAACTTTTTAGAAATCGAATATCTGCTTTTACAAAACTAATTTTAAGAGCTAAGCTCCGATACCTATTAAGTTCCGAAGACCGGGAAGTCATAGTTAATAATCTATAGGAACACTGTGGCACGATTTAAATAAAATTAAATAAAAACCCTTAACCACAAAAAATATTTAAATTACTAGATACGTAATTCGACCACTATGTGGTCATCATCAGTAGGAAAAAAAAATAGTTGTATAATTTACTATATTGTTGCTTTAAACACTATCGAGGATGTTCTCCTCACCCGCAGGCTGGTGTTCTCAACAACAAACAAGTGAATTGTGACATTATAACTTAAATCTACCTAATTTATACTAATTCTAAATCTACTGAAGCGGAACCAGTTTAATCTTGCTTTCTCATTGGTTGTTGACCAATAGGGAAAGCAAAGCAGATGACTCTATTGGCCCTTTATCGGTGTTTAAGAGGGGTCCTTTATGTTTAGCAATTTTAATTGATTCATAGGCATTTAAGGAGGAAAACGTTGGTACCGCTTTTAACAATTTAACATTTTCTAGTTTAACGGGGTGGCTGGTTTCAAATATATGTTTGGCGACCTGAGACCTTTCATATTTACCATATTGAAAGAATGTCCAAACCTAATTTCGCCCACACTAAAATTAAAATTAAAAATTTCAAATCCTGAAATGCCAAAGCTTTACTGTTTACCAAAGATTCACAAAAATAATAAATCGATGAGACCAATAGTTTCAGGTATCAACTCACCGACTTACTATTTATCACGATGGCTGTCAAATGAATTTAAGAATTTAAAGTTTAATAGTTTGTCTGTACGAAACTCTTTAGAGTTTATTAAAAAAATTAAAAATATCACATTAGAAGAGAACGAAATCTTAATTTCATTTGATGTCAGTTCATTATTCCCTAGTGTTCCAATACCACGTACTTTAACATATTTAAAGGATGTTCTTATAGATAGTGATATTGATGTTGATAAAGTTGAGGACTATATCAAGCTTGTTTCGCATTGCATGTCCAAGAACTGTTTTCAATTCAACAACAAGTTGTACGAACAACATGAAGGCACAGCAATGGGAAATAGCTTATCACCTTTCATAGCAAATTTATTTATATATCGTTTTGAAACCGAGTTAAAAGAAAACTCCAAATACTTCCCAAGAATATGGTTAAGGTACGTGGATGATATTTTTGCAGTTTTTGACACTTCTAAATCAAATGTTGATGATTTTCTTAAAGAAATGAATTCAAAATTTCAAAGCATAAAATTTACGTATGAACTAGAGAATAATGGACAATTACCCTTTTTGATACATTAGTAATTAGAAATGGTAATAAATTAGAATTTGACATTTATAGAAAAGAAACCAATGTAAATCGCTTTATTTTGTCTTCCTCTAATCATAGCATACAACATAAGTTGGCTTCATTTAACTTTTTAATTAATGGATTATTGAATTTCCCTTTAAATAAAAACAGATTTAATAAGGAATTTGCTCTTATTATATAAATAGCGAATTACAATGGCTTCTCTTCTGATATTATAGATAATATTTTTAGAAAGTGTAAAAATAGGATCAACATCCGTAAATCAACGACTTTGCAATCAACCACCTCTAACGATAATGTTAAATATGTTAAACTTCCGTTTCACAAAACCACAAAGGGTCTTGATAAAATATTGAAACAGTGTAATTTTAAAATTGCTTTCACTAATACTAATAAAATTAAAGATTTGCTAGGTAATCCAAAAGACAAGGTGGAAAAATTGCAAAAGTCGGGGATTTATGAAATTAGTTGTGCAGGGCCAGGGTGTTTTCAAAAATATATTGGTCAGACCAAGAGGAATATAACAACAAGATTTAAAGAACACATTGCTCACTTCAAATATGGTAAATATGAAAGGTCTCAGGTCGCCAAACATATATTTGAAACCAGCCACCCCGTTAAACTAAAAAATGTTAAATTGTTAAAAGCGGTACCAACGTTTTCCTCCTTAAATGCCTATGAATCAATTAAAATTGCTAAACATAAAGGACCCCTCTTAAACACCGATAAAGGGCCAATAGAGTCATCTGCTTTGCTTTCCCTATTGGTCAACAACCAATGAGAAAGCAAGATTAAACTGGTTCCGTTTCAGTAGATTTAGAATTAGTATAAATTAGGTAGATTTAAGTTATAATGTCACAATTCACTTGTTTGTTGTTGAGAACACCAGCCTGCGGGTGAGGAGAATATCCTCAATAGTGTTTAAAGCAACAATATAGTAAATTATACAACTATTTTTTTTTCCTACTGATGATGACCACATAGTGGTCGAAATACGTATCTAGTAATTTAAATATTTTTTGTGGTTAAGGGTTTTTATTTAATTTTATTTAAATCGTGCCACAGTGTACCTATAGATTATTATTGTTAAACCACTTCTAATAAGTTCTTTAGAAGACTAGAACCTCCACTTCATCGATTTGTTGAAACATGTTTTAACACCTTCAGCAAAAACTTTATGGTTATTTTTAAAATATTAAAACTACTGGCATCGTAAAATATTTTTAATGGGTTGGTTATCTACCTCTTACTAGGAAATAATCAAGGCGATATTTCGCTATCTTGCACGTGTTCAGCTCGCTTAAGTTTATAGGCAATAAAATCGTCGTCCCCATATCACATCATTCTCGGTTAATATACAAATCGATGTCGTTTCTATAACAGTTAGACAACTTGTTATACATTTCGCTTCATAATGCTGTGAGGAGGGTAGAAATTTTTCCGGATCATTAAAACAGACACCGTTTTCTCATACGGACAACAATTTCAGTGGAAATTATTACAGTATATTGGGTTAATTGGCCGATATTTGCAAGCTTCATTCTCAAAATATTTTGCAATGACAGGGTTGGAAAATATCTAGCAGGCGCTGTTCGTAAAATATTTAACATGTTATCGCTAGGAATTGTTTTGAAACACGTTGGTCAATCCTTATAAATACAGATCGATTATGTACAACCTCTTTTTACCGAAAGGAAACGCTGTAGTCGCGGTATTAAGGTGCTTTGTTGTACTTAGTGTTACAGGCTAGTTAAATTGTTCCACCCAGTATCCAGTCCGTTGGCGAGTGCAGTACGCACTTCTAAAATCCTTTACGATGGACCCGACGCAGGCAGCCTGTTTTAAGGTACAATTTTGTTTTCTTTTTTTTATGCTGCTGTGGAAGATAGACACTTCTGTGACAAGTTTTTCTTACTCGGGGTTGCACAATAAATTGCAAACTGCCTGTTCCAAATTTACTTTCACATTGCACAAGCGATTATGTAATTATTCTCGAAGTCACAATTAGTATAAGCAGTTATAGCGCAACAAAAATTTTGCAATTTTTATCGATTGCTTCATATAAATGAAGCACCGAGTGTTAATACAACCCCGTTACCAGACGTAAATAAAATGTAATATAAATTGTAATATTTGACTTTCCTTCGAATGGCTCTAAAGCAGTAGGACCACCGCTAATGGAGCGTAATCAACAGTAATGTGAAATGAAGAGAAACATTAAAATCACTTACCCAGCTGGTAAATTGCAGGTTACGCTATTAGTATGCTTGTGGCTACTTTTGCAACATGAAATGGATGGAAAGGATTGGAAATTTACACTAATACATATTAACTAGAAACTAAATTGAATTGTAAATACGAAAGAATACGCCTGTAATAAAATGTAACTACACACCCACTGACAATCTTAAAAAGAACGAAAAGCGACTCGACTCATTACGAAATGCCCACGCACAATTACAAATATTTATCACAACAGCTGTGGGCATAACTGGAAATACAATAAAAGCTGTTTTTAATGTTTTTTACATCAACATACCAGCCGCCGAAAACACTGTTTTCTTTAACTCTCTGGTAAGGTACATTAAGAACGAAAAATGAAAACAAAAATAATTTGAATGAGAAAATAAAGAGAAAGTAAAACGATCTAAAAATTGGATAAGAGGCAGAGTTCAACGACTTGCTGTCGAAAGGTACTGACCGGGGTTTTTATGGCAGCCACGCGAATATGTCCATCGTCGCCGGAATGTACTTCTGTCACACGTCCAAGCGGCCAACGAAAAGAAGAAGGGATATCGTTTTTTAGTAGCACTAACGACCTTAACTCTATTGCGGGAATAGACATCCTATTTTTGCCGGTGCTGCAGAGAATTTAAATATTCTAAAGAATATCTCTTCTAGAAAGAATTCAAACAGTTTAATATTCGTTCATAAAATAACAAATATGCGTGTGCCTCAAGAACTCTTTTTGCGGGCACTTTTAAAACATAAGAATCATTAACATAATACTATTTTCCTAATAAAATTTAGGCGTTAGCTTTGGCATCTATACATGGCAAAAAAAGAGTTGTTTTTGATTTTTAGAAGGAATGTCGAAGTTGCTGGGTAAGTTGCCATTTGGTAAGGCGACTGATAGGAACTTTGGATCTATTAGGTTCCATGTTCAAAAAATGTCCCAGAGCAAGCGAAACCATATCGTTGGAATCTGTACATAAAAACACAAGGATCTAGAGTTGAGAATAGCTTCAATCTGACCAAGTAATGTATTCAATTCTTCTAGGGTAAGACGTTGCTCTCCAACAACTCGAAAAAATGCGATTTGAAGGTTTTCACATCCGCCTCCGCTAGAACATTAAAATAGTGAGGTGCAAGTGGGGGAGAGGGTAAAATGCCAATGTGTGGAAAGTTTCTCGGACGCTTTTTTAACGTGATTTATAAATTGATTATTAACAAACTTTGACCCATTATTAGAGTAACAATCTGAAACGAAGCCACGTCGAGACTCTAGCCTGCGGAATGCAGCAATAATATTGTCTGTTGAAAGATTCATTGTGAGCTCAAGAAGGATTGCACTAGTGCAGGTACATACGAAAACGCACACGTAGGCCTTGGTAGCTTTGGTCACGTGAGTGAAGTGGAGTTACAAAAAAGGGGTTACAAAAATCAAGGGCGATATGAGAAAAAGGTACAAGCTTAATGAGACAGATTAAAGCACGCTGTAATAAGGTGGCAGCAATAATTCTTTGTATCTCTTGAGTATTTATAAGCTAAAATTCTAAGGATTTTCTATAAAGAAGAAAAAACTTCAATTAATGTAATTAAAAAGTGACACTCCAGTGTCACCGTAAAGATGTTAAATCTTTCTTCTAAATTTATGTCTCTATCAAGTGTAGTATTTGCAGTAAAAAATCAGTCCACATTGTGTTAAGCGTATACAAAAGTTTAGAACCATTCCACCATATGTCGTGGGAAAGTAAATCGCAGGGAGACATACCCCTTGAAACCGCGTCAGTGGCGTTCAGTTGAGACGGAACATAATACCAAAAAGACACAAGAACAAGCTCTTGAATGTGACACCCTGTTAGCAATAAACGTCTTGACAAGGTTGGGAGAAGCATTCAACCAGGCTAACACTATCTGAGAATCTGTCTAGGCGTAAACGCTTTCGAAGGAAGAAATTTTATTCGGAAATGTTTCTTTAACGAAAGAAATTAAATCTGCTAAGAGAACAGCTCCCAGCAATTCTAAGCGAGGTAAACTTAAAGTTTTCAGTGGAGCAACTTTACTTTTTGCGCACACCAAAGAAACCGAAATACTATTTGAAGCTACAATGCGTGTATAAACTACAGCTGCATACCCAATACTTGACGCATCAGAAGATCTGTGTAATTAATAGTTGAAGTTATTCTTGAAACTAATGTGATACGGGATTTTAAATTCTGACAGTAGAGAAAATTTTGCTTTAAACGGAGACCATGTGTCTATAATACTTTGAGGGGGTGGCTCGTCCCAATCAATTTTTAATTTCTATAGACACTGCATTAAATATTTAGCGGAAAGTAATATAGGACAAACTAACCCAATTGGGTCGAAAATCCTACCTATATCTAAAAGTACACTTCGTTTCGTACAAGGGCGTACACTAATGTTCCCCTTGTAGGAAAAGGATCATCCTGAGGATACCACTTAAGCCCCAAAACCTTTACAAGCTGGGGTTCCTCGATATAGAAGGAAATAGAAATTTTTGGGAAACTAGCAACCGAACAATAATTTGGGAGCGTTGCTAGCCCATTTACGTAATTCAACCCTTCCTGATTTCAGCAGGTGGACATAGAAGCAAAATTTCAAAGTTGCTGATTTTTACACTTAGAACGATTGACATTCATTTCAAACAAGTATTTATTTTCCATAAACAAGAGCATAAATTAATAAGGTCTTATGAAAGACTCAAGGTCGCTTCTGTATTGTTTTCGTATTAAACGCAGTTTGTAAGCCATATTGTAGCATATTGACAATGAAAAAATTCCTGATGATGCATGACTCATGTTTTAAAAATGTAATAAACTCGGTTGTTATCAAATACAAACTGCTTGCAATGTAAACGCAGGTAAACTTAATTGATTCATTGTAGGACAACGCAGAAAAAAGTTTCAATTCACTGCAGTCGACTACAATTACTAAATTATTTAAAACTCATTCTCTCAGTTTGGTGTGTAACCTTTCGTAAATGCTTCCATGAGTTTACTAATCCTCACACTGTCTTTAATTAAATATTTTGGTATTTTGGTTGCAAGTTTGATGCGGGTAAATGATCATTAAAGAATAGTTTTTTATTGGATTTATCAACTTTTACAGGTTTGACTACGATAGTACTGTGAACTGTATTGTTGTATTGTTTCACAATATCGCTTAAAATTTTTATCCAATTGTAAGAACCGTTCAGGTTAAACAAGCGCTACATCTTTCCATTTAAAGTTCTAATTACACGTTCCACAATGATTGCTTTCTTTGTAGAAAACACACTATAATGGTTTATGCCATATGTCTGCATTAAGGATTGAAAGTGTTTGTTATAATATTCTTTACCAAAATCAGACTGCAAATTTCTTGTCGGATTCTTAAATTTATTTAAAATTGTTTTTATTGCAGCAGTAAGATCAATGCCCGTTTTACTTTTAAGTGGTACAGCTCATACGTATTTGGAGAAATAATCAATAACTACTAAAATGTATTTAAATTCTTTGTTTGTTTGCGAATATGGTAGCATTTCAATCAAATGGGTCTGAAGAAGGTCATTTAAATCTTTTACTATCACTTTGCGTCTTTTGAAATTTATTGTTGCTGGTTTATAAATTTCGTTTACTATATCCTCTTTTACTTTTGATTAATTAAATATCATAATACTTTTTTTCTAATCAGGATTTATTAAATACAATTAATAAATACTTCTACGTTTAAATGTCGAGGGCTCCACTTGCTTTGAAAGGAACTTTTAATATAAAATCAAGAAACAGTGTGGTATTGTTTATGCTAACACCGCTGTCACGAAAGCTGATTACATCCATACGTCTAAGCAAAAATCCTTGTAACTGTGCAATTACATAACTTTTTTCGTTTATATGAATTTCAATGTCTTGCGGGTGGGTATCCTTTAATATTCTCAATGATTGCTTCCTCATATGGAAATTCATAATTATGCTTAATTTTAAAAATAGGGAATGTTTTGCAACCATCGAGGAATGTACTAGAGTAAAACGTTGCTACTACTATGTAATGTGGCATATGTAACTTGTACTCAATCAAGGTTTCAAAACCTTCGTTTTTTTCCATATTCTTGTTCACTTAGATCAATTTCACAGTTATTTTATGCCTTCCAAATTTGTCAATTGTCATATCATCTAATCACTTTTGCCTCACGCAATTCTTCAATGATCGAATTTATTTCGTTGCGGTGACCTGTGTGTCCAGCAGTCTGAGATGAAACTAAAAGCCGTAATCTATCAACAACTTTATTAGGATCATTCCAATATAAATAATCTATGGCGTTATTTGATACTTTCATTGTCATGCCTTCTCGAAGACGCTTTGTATGGGGTAATGTTCTAGGTCTACGAGGTGTTTGGGTAGGTATGCTCAATGTAGATATTATACTTTTGTATTTATATGAACTATTAGCTTGAATTTGTTCTGTTTCAGAATAATTTCTTCTATTAGCATTTGTTCTTTTCACAATATCAAGGCATGACTTTAAATCTTGCGGTCTGTACCCGACAGGATATTTTTTAAACAGTAGTTCGTATAATCCAGGAGTACTTTTATATCTCAAATCATTCAATAGTACATTTTCATCATCCAACGCGAAATTAGAATTGCCTATCATAAAACCATTTGAAAGTACACATTTTAAAAATATTTGGAAGCATACAGTGTGTTTAATAATTCCAGGACATATTAAACCTATATTTTTTAAATGGAACATTCTGTATATTATTACATTTTTGTAAAGCCCTTAAAAAGAGCTTTAATTTGATATCAAATTCTATCTATCTATTCCTTTTAGTTTTTGAGAAATTCAACTGTTTGTAGAAAAAATGACCCTGATTAGATACATTGTCACTGCATTAATACACAACTTACGTTAATTTTCAAAATTCAGAAAATTTTACTATGTACCATAGTATATTTGGAAATATCACACTTGAAATTTCTTCACAGTATACAGGGGGTGTCAGGTTTCGCAAAAGGCAATTTTTAAAACTTTTTTTTAAATGGTACCCTACCAATTTAATTGCTACAATGGATAGTTACTTAAGTGTCCTTTTATTTTTGTTAAGCATTCTTTATACCAAAATCCATTACTTTCTGAAATATTTTTGATTTTCTTCAAATTTTAAGAAGTTTTTAATTTACACAACTAAAAATAACTTACTATTGAAGAATATTATAAAACAATTGATACAATTTAATTAATAATTAACTACACTTATCCAATAACAATTTTCACTAAAGATATAACAACCCTCAATAATACGCTATCAACAGAATTCTGCCAGATCAACAATATGCATTTTATAGAAAATGTTCAAACAGGAAATCAGGCAGGTTTTAAAAAAAAACAATTACAATTAAAATGTCATTTAGGTTTATTAATTGTAGTGTGTTGTCCCAATCATATACTAGATTTTTTACGTTGTCCAGATGTACGTTTAAGGGGAACATTCGCGTCTACTTTGGCCAAAGAACATGGTATTACGCGATTGTAAGCGACAATATACAACTGTACAATGGGAAGCTATGTCAATGCGGAACGGGTGTATAATCCCTTAAAAAACTGTTTAACCGTATTGGAAGATAGTAAGTTATACTTCCTAAAGGCGCCAATGTGCTCGGTACCATTTGCCAAAATGTGGAGTAAGCTATCGGACAAGCTACAAAATAGCTGCTGTTTAGTGTATAATAACCTACTACAGTACGTGTATTGGGGGAATAGCAATACAAAGAAATTGACGGGTTTGCAAATTAAGTTGTCCGAAAAACCAAAAGAAAGGGAAACATTGATAAAGTATGTACTTTCGGCTTTTAGTTTTAACTATTTACCCGTAAATTATTTGGAGATAGTAGAGGAGGCAGACAGCCAAGATAAAATAAAAATCCTACACAAGTGCTACATTAAAGCAGGTGGTAGTACATAATTTACACAATCTGCAACACCATATTCTACAATTCCAAAAGAAATAGTCATTTCGGAATTGGGATTGATAAATACACCTAACATTCGCCCAGAGGTTGTACGACAACGCGCAAATATTGGTAGTAAACTCTATCCGTTTACGCTAAAGAAAATTGCCCCATTATGCACGCCATACACTGTACGTGGAAAAAAAGACAACTGGAATTAGAGGAAATGGATGCAAAAAAGCGAAATTTGGACTACATGGAAAACACTACGACAATACGCGAACAATACAAAGATGTGTTAGACAAAGAACATCTTATTAGGGAAAAAGAAAAAGAATTAAAAGATTATTTTATGTGCCGATAGACTGACTTAGATACATCTGGTTTCCACAAGCTGTATGCATTTGTGGTTAGTAAAAAAGACTCTTTTAGTTATGTAAGCGTCCTTGCGGAAAAGGATGGTACTAAATCCGTATATATTTTAAAAGGTTATTGTAAAACGTATTTATCGAAATGGCAGATAACATAGATGACCTAAGGAATGCGGGTTTCGTAACCTTGGCGTACACTACACGCAAAGTGGTTCCGTTAAACATTGTATATTTGCCCAGTAAAGAACCTTTTGCATCATTTAAAACCGAGGGTCTTACAACCTATAACAACCATATATTTCCAAAAGTGGTGAACATGCAACTATGCAACAGTGAGTGGGAGAATAAGGATTTCCTCCAATACTGACAAGAAGAAGTCGATCAAGCTAACAAGATACGTATGCAGGATATAGTGGGAGAGCCGCGATTAAAAAATTGTCACAAACTGCAAGAATTACACGAAGGATTGGATCTGGTTGTCGGTGAAATCAAAGACTTTATATATAGAGGCAAACTTCGGTACATTTTACAATTCGAAAACCTATACGGTCTCTATGTATCAAACTATTGGCTAGAAAAGGATATAGAGGACTTCGGTGTCGATTTAAATTTTAAGCTGCGAATAAAATGAGACAAAATTAAAACCACTCCAAACAAACATAAAGAAAGGACTGTCTTCTGTGTATAACTTCGTATTAAAATTAAGTTTAAATGACTCCATGCTTAGTATTAAATATTTTTAAATTTTGTTATGTATAATGTCAGAATAAACATTTTAGAATAGTATTACATTGTTCTTTATTTATAAAAGGATATGACGTCACCACGAAATAGCAGACGCACAGAGAGGGGTGCGCACGGGCAGGGGTGCGCTTGGTCAGGGGTGCGCATGGGCTGGGATGTGTCTGGACGTACACGAGGGAAGCGAATGTTAACAGTCACCAAGCATCTAATTCTTTATTTCGTATGGAGTACCTGCCGGCGTATGTATCCGGAGTAAAAAATAAGATTTGTACACGCAGCTTATTAATAAAATTCGTTTATCAAGCGAAGATGACTAGCGTAACGTCATCTTAATAATATAGCAATCTACGCATGGGGGTCTAAGATAGTTGTATAGATTTTGTAAATCTATTGTATATGTTAGTTTTAAGATTCCATAATTTTTAAGTTCTTCTCCCACCTTCCCTTCTTCCAAATCTTTCCTGCTTCTATCTTGGTTGACAGAGTATACGTGTTATCTCCACGTGGTGTTCCCGGAACAAAGCGGTTTTAGATTTTTCGGGAAATGGTTGGCTAAGGCATATGTCTTGCGTAGCGAAAAATGGTTCTAAAGATGGAGTTAAATAAAGATAGGCAAAAATTAGAGATTTGGGTCTTTAAAAGGCGTAACTTTGTATGAGGCGGTCCTATTTAAAATCTATTTACAGGTTTGGACTCTCTAGAAAAATCTCATATTAGTTGATACCAAACAAAATATAGTTATCTTAAAAGAGTGACTACCCCGCGGATAATAAATACAATATATCGCTTGTCAACAAACAAGTTGCAGGGAAAATTAAAGACGAATTTAATGGGGATCTAGTATTATAATTTGTTGGTAGTAGGGCAAAGTCCTACTGTATTGTAAGCGAGGCGGCTCCGTGGCGTAGTGGTATGTGTGTGACTCCTACGCCCAAGGTCCCGGGTTCGAATCCCGACACGGTCCGCTTGAAAAATGTTAAGCGAGCATTTTTCACAAAAATACACCCTCGTTCGGATGAGAGGTAAAATGGAGGTCCCGTGTGTGAGTGTTGTCACGCACGTTAAAGATCCCTTCCTTGCTTGGAACAGCAAGGGTTCGGCAAAATTCAAAATTATTCAGGTAAAAAAAACTCGCTTCCTGGCCAATGTAGTACCTTCGGGTGGAGCATTGGAAAATCACATGTAATGTATTGTAAGCGAAAAAGACGCGATTAAAAAGATTAAAGGGGTCTCACCAAGTGTAGTTAAGTAAAACCAAGGGTCCTACAACCTATAACGAGCATATATTCCCAAAAGAGGTGGACATGCAACTACGCAACAGTGAGTGGGAGAATAAGGATTCTCTCCAATAAGAAATTAAAGTTTCCATGTACGTAGCACCAGTCATTGGGAAATGGTAGAAATGTGGAACCTATAAAGGCGATTATTATTGTGGTTTTAGAAAAATAGTAGTTTTCTTGGACTAAATAGAATAGCTGAGACTGATTAATTTATATGGTTACATATTCTCGTACACATCCACAAACATCTGCTTACGTCCACATACAGACATGGCGATGCCGGTAGCTTTTGTTTAACAAATAGTAGGAAAGATACGTTAGGTGTTAGTGTGTGGAAGCCCATCGGATCGTTGGATTCGAATAGAACGGTGCGGCGGAATATATGGTGGTTCCTGTTAGAATAATCGAAAGTGGTTAATCGATCGTATTAGATGTTTAAATATGCGAAAGTGTAAAAGCCTGCATAAGCAAAATTTAATTATCAGACAGAAAAGTGCGCAATGTGCTATACTTTTAAAGAAAGTATAGAATGATGCTTTGCAGCAATCCTAGCAGTAAAAAGGGCGACTGACTTTTTCAAGCAACTACAAGAATAGCAGTAGCGCAGAGAAGGGTATGCATTGTTAGTTTACCGGTAGCTCAAACGTGTAATTGATCACGACTTACAGATACCTCGGAGGTTTAAAAATTCTGAGACCATGGTCGTTTGAAAAATGTTTGGGAATTATCAGAACGGGAGCGGGTCGAAGTATAAGTTAGATGGATGATTGAGCGAGTTTTTCTACCTTTTACGAGGGAATCGGAAGTTGACAGACATCGAGCATCTAATTCTCTATTTGGGCGATATCGAGTACTTACCGGTTCTAGAAATCATTACGTGCTACCGACCGCTATGTGGAAGATTTGGTTCTAGGAAATGAGCAACCTACGAAAGCACAGAATACTCGGTATTAATGCTAATTGGTTTAGTGACCGCGTTTGTGCACTCTTCGAGTGTTTTCGGCAATCTTCGATTGTTTCCAAAGGAAATATTCAAGCCTGTTATTTCCGAAAATATGACGTAGAAGTTATTTAAAATTAAATTGCTTTATTAGTAAGTATCCTGTAGACAACAAGTTTGGTATTCCTTTAGTAAAAGTTTAAAGTGTTTTATTAAGTTTTTGTTTATAGTAGCACTGCATTTTCTACCGCACGACTTGCAACCAATTTGTGTGCGTGTGCTACCACCCTTTTGGATTTTTAATATCCACGCGATTCGATTGTTGATCCGTATAACATGGAAGACGTTTTCGATGCTTTTACTAACTGCATTCGCAGCATGGACGAAGCGAACCGGGCGCATGCATTGGTGCTAAATGTACTGGACGAGCAGCAAGGATTGGCAAAAGATGACGTCATTTAGTTCCCCGCTGAATCCTCAACTTCGTTCGGCTGTCTTCGGAAACCTTTGGTTTGCATTCTATAGGGTACATACAGCAGGTACGCAAGAGTAAACTCTTTAGTTATAAGTTAGTTCGTTTACAAGTTTAACCAAAGTCCTATAGTGCGGATTTTGTTTGTACTAAAATAGTACCTGCCAACGTTTTTAAATGTGAGCCCTATCACGTCTACTTTACCAGGAGGGATGCTCTCAAACGGTACCAGAACAAATGTCGTGGTGTAACATCGTCCACGGTTAAGCATATACATCCGTCGGCAGCAAAGTACTTAAACTGTGTGTCTTGCGGTATCGCTTTTACGTGAATGGACAACCAACTGTGAGACAAGGAAAAACAGCACGGTATATTATTAAACCGTAAACGTTCAGCTCCGACAGCTGTTAAAGGGTCTTGTACGAAACAACCACAAGTTATCTGTAAAATATGCGATTTCGAAATGGAAAAGACTATCTATGCCGCACACTTGAGAAACAACAGACATAATGCAACAGTTACCGCTAGTGGCGAAGATGGCGTAGAAATGGTTAGCACAGCGCTTAACAACCGTATAGCTAGCTATCGCATAAAGAACGCCAGTGTCGACGATGGAGTGTCCGAGTTTCTTTGGAAGCAGAAAGAACGGTTTATTCGATTACTTAATGAAAAAAGAACACAACATACAGCAATCAAAGTCTATTGCAAACTCTACGGCGTTTACACCAAAATGGTAGAAGAGACTACCGATGTGAAATTTTTTAACACAAAAAATATGGTTATAACGTCTTCTAGTAATCTGGAAAATATGTACGAAGTCTTAAGCGAAACCATGAGAACAAAATCAGAGGAATTTGAAACACGTGGGGCCGGTTGGTCTTTGGAAAAGGTGCTCTATTTAGAAATAAATATTAATAAGTATATGCCGATGTGTGGAGTTCTAGGTTAAGAATAAAAAATTGTGATTATGTATTTAGAAATGTGGTTTACAAAATTTAAACTGTATTAGTAAAAATTGCCTGTAATAAAAAGTTTTAAGAATGGTTTTAGATTTTCTTTTAGGTATGAGCTACAGGAAAGTTATAATTTAGAGGGTGTGTGTGTGTAAAATGGTAAGGGGTGGTCCTATTTTAAATCATTTACAGATTCGGATTCTGCGTAAAGTTCTAGACTAATTTGATGTGTTGCATGCCTAAAAAATTTATTAGGATGGGCAGAAATCGCTGACGGTAAAAAATCTTAAAATGAGGGTAGCTCTCTAGGGGATGGTGCAATCTAAAAAATTCCTAGAGATTCGGGTAGCTGAGAAAATTCTAATATTAATTTATAACAAGATAGGTTTATCTCAAAAGATGCAATGGCTTATAGAGCAAAGAGCAAAATTTAGAGGTTCAGGACTTTAAAGGGGTATAACTTTGCAGGGGTGGTCCGATTTTAAATTTGTTTTCATATTTCGATTGTACGTAAAATTCTAGATTAATTTGATATATCGCATGGTTAAAAAATTTATAAGAACGGCCGGAAATCGCTACCGGTAAAAAATCTTAAAATGAGAGTAGCTCCCTGGGGGGGTGATGCTATCTGAAAAATTCCTAGAGATTCGGATAGCTGAAAAAAATTTAATATTAATTGATACCAAACAAGGTACATTTATCTGATGGGAGCAAAGAGGAGAGCTAGCAGGAAATATGTGACGTTAGGAAAAATGATAACATCGTTAATGAAATTTCCCATTAAAAAGCGATTAGCGTTAATGAGTTTTCCCATTAAAAAAGCGATTAGCGTTAATGAGTTTTCCCATTACAAAGCGATTAGTGCTAATGGGTTTTTAATCAAAAAACCCATTAAAAAGCGATTAGTGTTAATAGGTTTTTTAATGAGAAAATCAATTAAAAAACGATTAGTGTTAATGGGTTTTTTAATGAGAAAACCCATTAAAAACGATTAGTGTTAATGTGTTTTTAATGAGAAAACCCATTAAAAAGCGATTAGTCTTAATGGGTTTTTAATGAGAAAATCTATTAAAAAGCGGTTAGCGGCGGCGGCGGCGGCGCTGTTTTTGAAGGAACATCATCCTCTACTTGTATGCGACGAGGATTTTTAAGACTGTTATGGGGATTCCTATAGTAGGTCAAAAAATGACCAGAACGAACCTTAGATTTTTTGAGACTTTAATGCTCAAAATACATGGGAAAATCGGGCTTTTTCGTTAGAAAATTGCACCTTTTGTCCCAGAACGAAGGTAGTATATCTACTGATAATCATTCATTAATAAATCCTTAATTCAATTTTTATTATAATTACTTTTTACAATAATTACCGTTAGAAGTCATCATACTCCATTTGAAAATTTTATTGCTTTATTCAATGTGCATCCAGTTACATTATAAAACACCACTGTAGTCCATTATGAATCACAATTGGGAAGTTTCCTCAAATCTTGGAACAAATGTACCTACGATTCAAAAGACAAGCTCCCCACCAAAAATTTATTCAATATTCTACCGAAAAATCTTGATTTTGTGCAATATAGAACTTCTTCGGATAACAAACCATGCAAAACCTCGGACTTGTTAAGAAAACAAACCAGACATTCGGAAACAACATGCCTTCTACCAATTTCATCAAAACTTATATTTGCGAATAAGTTGCAATATTTAAGAGACATACTGACTTACATTGACGAGAAAAGTCGATCCTACTGTATGCAATTTATCAATGACATTAATACATCACAAACAGCTATTGTCTTTAACGAAAGTGATGACTAAAATCAAGGTTTGACAAGCTTTAATAAGAAATTTTGCACCTATTGCTAAAATATTAGAATATTATATTTTGTTTGATTATAATGATGTTCTATATCTTGAAAATAAACAATTCTTGTAAAAAATATTCGCATATTTTTTTTGCTCAAAAAAGGTATTTGCAAACTTTTAAACTCTTTAATATAAAAACAATCGACGTCAATACCACTTGACGGGAAAATTTTGCAATTAATATTTAATAATAGTTTTAAAACGCCTTCAGACTTAGATCATTAACTAAAATAGATTGTGAAAATGTATATAATATGATTTTGGTCCTTTTAGAACCAAGCTACAGATACAATCGCACCAAGTGTAGGAATCCAAATAAAAAGCAATTTTACTGAGTTTATATTTTTGTTGCTTGAATATGCATATCCTTGCTCTTTAAAATTTTTAAAGATTTGAATGGGAACTTCTGTTCGCTCGACCATAATTCTTAGATTTTAAATGGTTTGAAGCACGGACGCTTCCGTTTTTGGGAATACCGGTTTTGAAGCAATAAATTCTTCAGTCAAATTTAAGATACATGAACGAATATAACAATAAATAATTAAGCAAATATACGGAAGAGCTGAGGGCTCAACGCTCTTCCTTTCTTATGCATTTTAATTTCATCATCATTAGGTATTCAGTCCTAGAACTGGTTAAACGCGTACCATCATTGTTCCCTATTCTGAACTAACCTACAGATTTCCCTGAAATATGCACAGTTTGCATCTATAACTGTCTGATCTAGGTCTACATCTACCTCTTTTTTCCTATCTCTGCTTGTAATATATCACATACTATTCCCCAAAAATGCTTTAGAATGTATTCCGCCCTACTATTTCTCTTTTTCCCCAGATATCCTTGTTCTCCTACTATTTCTGTAACTTATTTGTTATTATCTTTGTCTGTCCATGCTATCGTCCTCATACATCTGAAGCACATCATTTCAAAAGGCTGCTACCGTTTTTCTGTCTGCGTTTCAGACTTCCCGTATTACATAGGCATACTGTGCTGTGCTCCACACATATGCTTTCAACAATTTTCTTCTTATTCTATGTTTGTTGTCTTTCCTCATAGGCGATGTTTTTTCTTGTTAGATGCAGTTCGATCACTTTCTATTGTTTTACAGTTATATGCCCTATTTCTTCGACCTTCAATGGTTGTGAAGGGAGGTAAGCAGTCTGTGGCTGCCAAGTTCCCCCAACACTTAACCATTTGGCGATTTAATATATTTTCCAATTTATCTTTTCGCACAGTCAACATTAGTTGCAGGTATTTCGCAGCCATTAGGTTTTCCGTCTCAAAACTGGTTGGACACGTACCTGCACTTATTTATATTCTGAGCTAGCCTACATAGTTCCCTGAAATTCTCACACAGCATGTGTATTCAAGTTAATCTTCTTTGGGAATTAAACCACTCATAGTTTTTAAAATCAACTTTATTTACGTTTCGATCCATGACCTAAGATCGTTGTCAAAATAATAATAAAAACTTCAAGTTTGACATTTATGACATACATTGAAGGTGACTTTGATTTATTGGTGTTTGAAATATTTGGTTTGAGTATACTAAGCAAAAATTTTTAAAGTTTAACAAAACGATCACCTTCAATTGGTGTTGCGACCTGGGATCGGCTTTTTTTAGGTAGCCAATACGCTTAACGTGAAATCAGCTGAATAATTTTTATTGGTGAATTTCATATAAATTCAATAACTTGGAATTGGAAAACATTTTTTAACATGTTTCTATTTATACAATTGAGAGAATGGTTATTAAAGAAGTGTGCGATTGCATTATTGAAAGGCTTAAGTAGTCGTTTTTTTTAATTTATTTTTAGGGGGAAAATTTATTATGATTTAAGTTACCTCTTTGGTAGATTTTAACATGGTTCTGAGGCGACTCTATGGCGGGTTTACACTTGTTAGATATTAATGTTGTTCTATGAAGATTGTATATGGATCTGAGGCGACCCTATGGCGGGTTTACACTTGTCAGATACCAATACTGTTCAACGGAGATTATATATGGTTTTGAGGTAACCTTATTGTGGATTTATACTTGTCAGATACCAATGCTGTTTTACAAGGATTGTTAATATGCTTATTTTTATGTAATTAGTTATTTTATGTATAAATAGAAATCATGTATGTAGGCTGTATTTCATGTTAATATTGCAAGGAAAACCCAGGAAAAACTTGTAATGCTACCTAGATATTGTGGGCATTTGATTTTCATTTGTTATTTCTTTTAGTAATGGAATCGATTGTTTACTGAAAGTCACAGATTCGTTTGCAACTCAGTTATTTTTATGTAGGGTTATATATAAGCAGCTACTTTGATTTTGCGTTTTTGGTGGTTTTCTTCTTTTTCTTCTTTTCAGTGAGTATGTGTATTCAGCTCGTTCCCTTTCTATTGTTTTCTAATTTTATACCCTATTTTACCGAGATTCAGTGAAGGAGGTTAAGCAACCTGTAGCTACCAACATCCCCCAACACTTAGACATTTGCCGAAATAATGGTTTTCCAGTAAATCCTTTCACACACTTAACATTATTCGAGAATATTGCCCAACCAATTCCTGTAGTTACTTATAATAATCATCATGTTTAAGCACAGTTATCTTTTCGTCATTAGTTTATCCATCTTGGGATTGGTTGGATGCGTACCTCCATTGATTTCTATTCTGGGCTAGCCTACACATCTCCCTGAAACCTCTGAAGCCTAAATCTTTTACTATCTGTGTGCAGTAGTCTAATCTAGGTGTGCCTCTTCTTTTCTTTTTCCTATCTCTGCTTCTAATATATTCCGCACTATTCCCTCATGCCGTAGTATGTGGCCTATCATCCTATATCTCCTATTTTTTACCGTTTTCCACATATTTCTTTCTTCCCCTACCATTTTTAGTACCTCTTCGTTCTTAACTTTGTCTGTCCATGATATCTTTATTATACGCCTGTAACACCACATTTCAAAGGCTTCTACCTTTTTCTTGTCCGCTTCTCCTACTGTCCAGGCTTCACAGCCGTACAGTGCTGTGCTCCACACATATGTTTTAAGCAATCTTTTCCTTGTTTCTATGTTTGTGGTCTTTGAGCACAGTAGTAGCTTTTTCTTGTTAAATGTAGCACGACCTTGTGCTAATCTTTGTTTTATATCTTTTGTGCTTTTTCCATCTTGCGTTATTTGGCTTCCTAGGTAGCAGAAATCCTTAACCTCTTGTAAGTTCGTGTTAAATACTTGTATTCTTGTTTTTGATTTATTTTCCCCACCTTTGCAAACTAGAACTTTAGTTTTAGTTTTGTTAATTTTCATACCGTATCTCTCTGTTAGAACCGTTTCCATTTCATTAAGAGCAGCTTCTAACTCTTCCTTGCTAGACGCTAATACCGCTATATCATCTGCAAATCTAAGCATATCAATTTTTTGTCCCTGCATAGTAATTCCAAATGTCTTCCTGCATTTGACAGTATTCATTGCCTCTTCTATGTACAAGTTAAAAATCAATGGGGATAGGGCACATCCCTGTCTCACCCCTTTCCTAATGTTTACTTCTCTATGTTCCTGCTCTAATTCTATTACTGCTGTTTGCTCTTTGTATAAGCTATGTACTATTCGTCTATCCCTATAACTCATTCCAATCTTTTTGAGTATTTCAAACATTTTTTTCCAATTTACATTGTCGAATGCTTTTTCCAGATCTACAAACCCTATATACATGCTTTTCCCTTTTTCTATTGTTTTCTCCATTATCACTCTCAGAGCTAAAATAGCCTCCCGTGTTCTCCTGTTTCGCCTAAACCCAAATTGGTCTTCTCCTAGTATTTCTTCAGCTCGTTTTCCATTCGTCTTTGTACAATTCTAGTTAATATTTTTGACACGTGTGCTGTCAAACTTATTGTTCGAAAATTTTCACATCTATCCGTGCCTTCCTTTTTTGGTATAGTTACTATGATGCTACGTTTGAAATCTTTGGGTATCTCGCCTGTCTCATACATATAGCTTACAAGTTGGAAGAGACGTTCTGTTACTGCTTGTCCAGCGGCTTTTAGAGTTTCTGCTTGCACCTTATCTGTACCCGGCGCCTTACCATTTTTCAGGCTCTTTAATGCTAATTCAAACTCGTCTCGAAGTATAGGATATCCCAAGTCATCATTTTCAATGTCTGATTCCTGTTCTAATGCAGTTAGTTCCTCTCCTGCATATAAATTCGCTATATATTCTTGCCATCTACTCACTTTCTCTACGTTTTCTATAATGACGTTTCCTTGTGCGTCCCTTATATTTTTGCTATACGATTTTATATCCCTAAAATTCATCTAATTAATTTGTATGCTTCGTCTGTCTTTCCTATTTCTATCCTAGTTTGTACTTCTTTGCACTTTTCATCAATCCATTGTTCTTTAGCTTTCCTGCATTTTCGAATAATTTCCCATTTTATGGCTTTGTATCTCTGTTTTCCTGTTTCGTCTGATTTATTTTTGTATTTTCGTCTTTCTTCTATTAAATTCAGGATATCCTTTGTTATCAATGGTTTCTTATTTTCTTTTTGTGTATATCCCAGAATATCTCTGGCCGCCATGTCTAGACTGGATTTAATGTTATTCCATTCTGTTTCTACTTCCTTAGTTTCAGATATTTTCCCGATATCATTCAGCAATTCATTTGACTTTTTTTCGAATCTTACTTGAATATCTTTATCTTTTAGTTTCTCTAAGTCCAAGTGCCTTTTTCCGTTCCTTTTTTTCAGATTTTTAAATTTAAGTGCGGCCTTCATAATTACGATGTTGTGGTCAGTATCTATATCTGCTTCTGGGTAGCTTCTACAGTCTTTTACTTGATTCCTAAACCGTTGTCTAACAAGAATGTAATCTATTTGATATCGTCCTATATCTCCTGGCATCTTCCACGTATATCGTCTTTTAGCATGATGTTGAAATAATGTGTTTGTGATGATTAAATTGTTCTTGTTGCAAAATTCTACCAGCCTATTTCCCCTGTCGTTTCTCGTGCCTAAACCAAATAAACCTACTACCGCTCCTTCCCTACCCTCACCTACTACAGCATTAAAATCCCCCGTAATTATTAAATTTTCATGTCCTTTTACGTATCTTAATATGTCTTCGATATCTTTGTAGATGGCTTCTACCTCTTCGTCACTGTAGCTAGAGGTGGGCATGTATACTTGTATTATTACTGTGTTTACCGGTTTAGATTCTAATCTAACCATGAGTACTCTTTCGTTCTTTTGTAAGTAATTTTCTACACAGTATCCTATCTTTTTCCGCATAACTATCCCCACACCCAAATTTCCGTCCTCTGCTCCTGTATGAATTACCCTGAAGTCTCCACTCCAAAAATCCCCCGCCTCTGGCCACCGAACTTCGCTGATCCCTACTATGTCTAGTGATAAGCTATTTATTTCGATTTCTCTAGCTTACCTACTTGCTTCATACTTCTAACATTCCACGCTCCGACTCGCAGAATGTTCCCGACTCTTATTTTTAACTTTCCGATCGCATCCTCCGAAGTAGTCCCCTCCCGGAGATCCGAACCGGGGACTATTTTAACTCCGGAATCTTTTACCCCAGAGAATGCCATCATGTTTGTAACAATTTAAGTACGCTGTGTATTTTAATTTACGGACTTTTAATCTCAAAATCTAGACTTTTTTCTCCAGATCTTGACTTTTTTCTCAAGATTTTGACTTTTTTCTCAAAATCTGGACTATTTTCTCAAAATCTTGACTTTTCTCAAGATCTTGACTTTAACTTCAAACTCTTGACTTTAATTTCAAGATCTTGACTTTAATCTCAGGATGTTGACTTATATGTCTAGATCTTGACTTTTTCTCAAGATCTTGACTTTAATCTCAAGAGCTTGACTTTAATCTCAAGATCTTGACTTTGCCGAATTCGATTTTGACCTCTAGATTTTGGAGAAAATATAATACTTGAAGATATGCCTATTAGCGATATAATGGCAATAACCGCCATAAAGGAACTGCGGTAGTATTTGAAGACTAGTAAAATACAAAAAATCTAATTCTCTTCTGATTGAAACTTCCTCAACCATAACTT